>PVJS01061614.1:0-10944 GCA_004027185.1 Glis glis | reverse complement strand
AGCTTTTTTTTTTTTTGCGGTACCGGGGATTGAACGCAGGGGCGTTCTACCTCCGCGCTACGCCCCCGGCCCTATTTTTTATACTTTATTTTGAAACCGGGTCTCACGAAGTTGTGGAGGGCCTCACTAAGTAGAGAGAGAGAGAGAGAGAGACATGGAGAGAGAGAGAAAGAGAGAGAGACAGGGAGGGAGGGAAGGAGAGAGAACGCTCATGTGCGCGCGCATGCACGAGCTGAGGCTGGCCGCGAACCCAGATCCTCCGGTCTCCGCCTCCCAAAGTACTGGGATTACAAGCGTGCGCCACCACGCCCGGCCTTATTAGAGCTTTTGAAGTTTCTTTTTTTTATCTGAAAGTTTCAGACATACATTTTCTTATTTTTTTTCAGACATACATTTTCTGAGCCAGATCTTTCTTTTTTGTTTAGGCTCTTCTCAGTTATGGGTCTTTCCTGCAGAGAATACTATATACTGCCATGTTGCTTGCTATATTTTATCTGTGAAGAATGTAAATACACAGCCATGCTCAAGTAAGGAGCAAGATGTCCTCCCAAACCAGACATAATTATTGGTTTTGGTTCTCTTTCATTAGCACAAATAAATGTGAATTATGTGATGATATAGACTTACAGTATTCCCAATTACAAAAAAGTATTAAATGAAGACAAAGAAAAAAATGTTCGTTTAAATAAATAAACTTATTCACTTATAGCCAAAGACCCAATTTTCTCCATCATTAGACCTGAAGTTTCTCATTGGCCTTATCTGCCTAATCACCTCAAAAGTAAAATTTGTCTTAATATAAATTACAGGTAAAATGTCTACATACACTTAAGAACATCTGTGTGCCATAACTGAATCTTTAAAAAAATCCCCATTTATATTCACAATACATTTGCGCTTAGTTACATGTATTGTAACTATTAGATGAAAATGTACAAATCTTCATGAAGAAAATTTACCTCTTTTCCTCCCAAATACCCTGAAGGCAGGCATCCTGTGGGTCCAATCCAACCCACCCCTTGTTTTTTAAAATAAAGTTGATGTGGAACACAGACATGCTCATTTCTTCATGCATTGTCTGTGACTGCAACTGAAAGCATAAGGCTTACAAAGCCTTAATATTTATTATCTGTTGCTTTAGAGAAAAAGTTTGGCAACCACTGTCCTAGGAAAATAGTCCATACATAACCAAAAGCTAATATCAAAAGTCACTTGGGAAACTTTTTCAAAAGGTAACTGCCACAACTTCCCCTCCTGCCCCCTTTCTGATTTAGTAGAGCTGGTTAGGTACCACTGCTCTGAGGATTTAGTAGCACCAATAGTTATCTGGCAACTTCTGCTTCTGTGTATGCAGAAAGCAAGTGGCAGTACTCTCTACACTCTGTGCTCCATTTTGCCCTTATTGAATGCTAAATGAGTCACACACTCTACACTTTAAATAGCACTGGTATTTAGTATTTATTTAATATTTTGACCACTTCCTTCTCCTTGAAATTCTTCCCATTTTGATGTCTACAGCATCACTCTCCTGGTGGAACTAATTTCAAATGTCACTTTCTGACTTCTCTGGAAGAATTATAGTCCTCTTTGCCTGATCTCCTGTGGCATTCATTACTTCTAAGGCTAAACTGTATTTATTCATGTTACTAGCCAACATATCTAGCATTGTGCTTGATGCAGAGTAGGCACTCAAGTATATTTAATAAATTTTTATTTAGTAAAAATGTATTGGTATATTGTAATTGTACATGATAGTAGGACTCATAGTGATACATACATATATGTTCATATCACTATTTGGTCTTTTTCCTTCGTCATATCTCCCCTTTGATTCTCCTCCGCCCTCTCCATACATGATAGTGAGATTCATAGTGATACATTCATATATGCACAACGTTATCTGGTCTTCCTCATACCCCCTTTCCTCCCTCCACCAATTCCCTTCCGTCACTCTACTGGTCTCCCTCCTAATTTTCATGAGGTCCCTTTTCTTTCCTTTTTTCTCTCTCTCACTCCCATATATGAAAAAAAACATGTGCCCCTTGATTTTCTGAGTCTGGCTGATCTCACCTAGCATGCTATTCTTCAGTTCCATCCATTTTCCTGCAAATGATATAATTTTGTTCTATATGGCTGAGTAAAATTCAATTGTGTTTATATGCCATGTTTTATTTATCCATTCATCTATTGAAGGACACCCAGGCTGGTTCCATACCTTGGCTATTGTGAACTGTGCTGCTATAAACATGGGTATGCATGTATCACTACAGTATTTGGACTTTAATTCTTTTGGAAAGATGCTGAGTGGTCTAGTTGGGTTGTATGGTGGTTCCACTCCTAGTTTTTTGAGGAACCTCCATACTAATCTCCATAGTGGTTGTACTAATTTACAACCACACCAACAGTGTATGAGCATTCCTTTCCCCCCACATCATCACCAGCATTTGTTATTGTTTGTATTCTTGATGACTGCCATTCTAACTGGAGTGACATGGAATCTCAGTGTAGTTTTGATTTGCATTTATCTGATTGCTAAGGATGTTGAACTTTTCCCCCCCATATATTTGTTGGCCATTTGTATTTCTTCTTTTGAGAAGTGTCTATTCAGTTCAATTGCCCATTTACTGATGAGGCTATCTGTTTCTTTGGTGTTATATTTTTTGAGTTCCTCATATATTCTGGATATTATTTTTCTGTCAGTAGAGTAGCTGGCAAAGATATTCTCCCATTTTGTAGGCTCTCTCTTCACACTCTTGATTATAACCTGTACTGTACTGAAGCTCTTTAACTTGATGCCATCCTGCTTATTGATTCTTGGCTTTATTTCCCAAGCTTTAGGGGTCTTATTGAGGAAGTCTCTGCCTGTGCCTACATGTTAGAGTTTTGGTCCTATGTTTTCTTCTGGAAATTGCAAAGTTTCTGATATAATTTCTAGGTTTTTGATCCATTTTTTTGCAGTACTGGGGGGATTGAACCCAGGGGCATTCTACCTCCAAGCTACACCCCCAGTCCTATATTTTTATTCTTTATTTTGAAACAGGGTCTCACTAAGTTGCAGAGGGCCTCGCTAAGTAGCTGAGGCTGGCCGCAAACCTGTGATCCTCCGGTCTCACCTCCCAAGTATTGGGATTAAAAGCGTGTGCCACCATGCCTGGCTATTTTGATCCATTTTTAATTGATGTTTGTGAAGGGTGAGAGAAAGGGGTCTTCTACATATGGATATCCTGTTTACCCAGCACCATTTGTTGTAGAGGCTGTCTTTTCTAGACTATATGTTTTTGGCAACTTTATCAAGAATCAGCTGGCTCTAACTTGTGGATTTGTCTCTGTACCTTCTATTCTATTGCACTGGTCTAAAGGAATATTTTTATGCCAATACCATACTGGTTTTGTTACTATAGCTCTGTAGTATAATTTGCAATCAGGTATCACAACGCCTCTTCCATTGTTCTTATTGCTCAGAATTACTGTGGCTATTGGAGGTCTTTTGCTCTTCCATACGAATTTTAGTGCTATTTTTTCTAGTTCTGTGAAGAATGTCATTGGTATTTTGATAGGGATTGCATTGAATCTGTAGACCACTTTTGGTAACATGGCCATTTTGAAAATATTTATTCTTCCCATCCCAGAACATGGGAGTTCTTTCCATCTTCTAATGTCTTTTTCAATTTCTCTCTTCAGTGTTCTATAATTTTCATTGTAGAGGTCTTTTACCTCCTTGGTTAGATTTATTTCTAGGTATTCTATTTTTTGAGGCTATTGTTAATAGAATTGTTTTCCTAATTTATTTTTCAGTTGATTCGTTATTGGTGTATAGAAAGGTGACTGATTTTGTATGTTGATTTTGTATCCTGCTACTTTACTAAATTTATTTGTCTGTTGTAAAAGTCTTATGGTTGGGCACTCAAGTATTTGATAAGCAGATATATAAATTCTAAACTCTAATATATGGAAGCCTTGAAAAATATAATGCCTAAGGAAATGACAAAAATAATGTCATACCAGGGGAATGAAAGTTGAAGAAACATGAAAACCCTCATGTTTGAGGCATACACAGCTCTCCACCAATCCTGAAGAAACAGCCAACCTGATTTTTCCATCTATATTTCTCTCCTCCTTTTTCAAACTTCTAAGGCTGCAAACAACACTAAAACAATGATTAACCAAACAGAGAATTTTACACTATGCCATGACTTCCCTGGTCAGTTTCCACCTAGCCCATTATTAAGTCTTCACACTATTATTCAGCTGAAGCTCTTTCCTTCTTGAAATTCAACCAACAGGGAGTGCCCACTTACTTATTAGAACACTACTGAGCACAAAGGAGACATCAAGTGCCATGCTAAGTGTTTCCCATGCATCATCCCCACATAATCCTATGCTAGGCAAAGAGAATATAGTTTTGCTCTCTCAGAGTCTACAGTACAACATGGAAGAAAGGCTTATGCATGTGTACCTAATGCAATGCATATTGTGTTGTACTTACTGTATGACTGAGGCAAGTTTGAAATTTGAGCTGAACCCCAGAAACAGAACCTTTGCAAGACAGCTAAGAGGAATGGAGAACTGCAAACAGAGGTGAATATCAGTACATGCAGGACAGTGGGGACAAGCACAGAGAGGATGTTTGGGGAAGGATGAGAGAATGAGATAAGGGTGGAAAAGGTACATTAAGACAGGACTTTTCTAAGGCAGGCTGAAGCCTCTGGATATTATTTTGTATACAATAAGAAATCAAAATTAAAGGTTTGGGCTTAGGGAGTAACATTAGTGTTTAAAATCAGAGATCAAGTAACTACTAGCACTGTTTGTTGGAAGAATAAGAGGACTGGATATAGAGTAGCATTAAGAAAGAAAAGAAGCCAGGTGTGGTGGCACACACTTGTAATCTCAGTACTTGGGAGACTGAAACAGGAGGATTGCAGGTTCAATGCCAACCTCTGCAATTTAGCAAGACCCTCAGCAATTTAAAAATACCCTGTTTAAAAATAAAAAAATAATAAAGGGCTGTGGGTGTAGCTTGGAGGTAGAATGCCCCTGGGTTCAATCCCCAGTGCCAAAAAATAAATTTAAAAAAGAAAGAAAGAAACGAAGGCAGAGGCATCCCAGAAATAGAATCAATATGACTGATGTGAAAGAAGGAAGAGTTAAAGGTAAAGGATTCAGAAAGAGGATCAGGTTGCAGGGAGGGGAGGTTATAAATACTGGTTTAGACAGGTTGAGTTTAAGATGCCCGCAGGACATGTATGTAGAGCAAATATGCTGCCATCATTGTATTTCATTCTCCACAGTGCCTATTGTATGTCACTTCTCTCCTGAAAGATCCTGCTTTGCCCTTCCCCATCCCCTCCCATCTGAGTTGAAATTTCTGTCTTATATTTAAAGACCCTGCAATCATCTCACCTTACTCAACTCTACTCTATTACTGCCTATTTCTTTTTCTTTTTGGTGCTGGGGATTGAACCCAGGGGCGTTTTACCTCTGACCTACACACCCAGACCTATTTTTTTTTTAAATTTTGGAATAGGGTGTCACTAAGCTGCAAGGGCCTCACTAAGTTGTTGAGGCTAGCTGCGAACCTGCGATTCTCCTGTCTCAGCCTCCCAAGTACTGCTGATTTCAACGGCCTATTCTGGTATATGGCTTGCCTATTCCCTACATTCATTCAGTTAAAAAAAATCCTCCAATATTTAGGAAGTAGTCTTAACTTCTTAAACAAGCAATACCTTCCCAAATAATAAAAAGGTGTATACTATGAATTATCTTATATGTAGATTCATCGAATGCCCAATATCTAGATCATAAACTCTCCAAGTCAGACACCCTGTTTCGCTGGAGAGCTACACAGTCCACTGGTACTGAGTAAATAAAGATTATGTAGAATTGCTTTTATTTTCAGAATAAGAACACTCTTATGTAGAATGTGTACAGGGTTTTTTAACCTGGTGATTAGGAGTTCTGGCTTAGGAGTCAAGTAGTCCTGAATTCAACTCTCAGCTCTGCCACTTATTAGCTTTATGATCAGTCAGGTAACTTCTCTGAGCCTCAGTTTCCTTATGTGCAAAGTGAGAATAAATACTCTCCTATCTCACAGTATAATTGTGAGGATTAGATAGGATCATGTATTTAAAATACGTAGCCTAGTCCCTAGCATATATTAAATATTCAATAAATGTTAGCTATTTCTAATAGAAAATGCATGAAAATACCCTGACATATATCAAAATGTATAATTATAATTTACAATGCACCAATAAATGAACATAAAAAGTTAAAAAAAAATAAATTTATGGAGTGAATGAAAAAAAAAAAAGAAAATGCATGAAAAATGTTCAAAGGATTTCACAGGATGAGTATAATTTAGTTTGAAAAGGAAAGTTTAGGAGTGACCTAAAGATGATCATCAAGCATATGAGGGATTTATTAAATAAGAAAAAAACCCAAATACTTCTTTAATGGAAAGAAATAGACCTAGAATAAATGGTTTTAAATTAAGAGAGATACTTGAGTTATACAGAGGGAAGAATTTCTCAACTCTGAAGAATTTTATATAGCCTGGTCCTGTTTCAGGTTACCTGGGTAGAATCACAATTTCCTGACATATTTAAGAATAAGGCAGACAAAAGTCTTATCTTGAATGGCTTGTGGGTAATCTCACCTAGGTATAAGGAAAGAGAACTAAACAGTCTCCTTAACTCTTCTTGAAATCTGTGATATGTATGACACAGGTACCAATTAGTAAGTGTAGCTATCCAATGTAGATCTTTTTAGTGATTTACCAACTAGCTTCATCCAGAAAGAGTGTTTTCTTCAAATATGCTACTTAAGTGTCTCCTTAGATAAATTCAGAAAAGCGATGGTAACTCATAATTTTACTTGGAAATTTGCATTTCTTGGCTAGCTGGCTGGATAATAAGAATAGATGGTACAGATGTGGTGTCTCCATATGGATTCAGTAGGAAATGGAAATCATTCTGGGAAAATATATGTCTCTCTAAACTGTACAAACAGGGCCCCAAATGGTAAAAGCCTTAGTAGTGTGGCCAATTTTTCCTGGTCCACCTTGATATTATATATTAAAAATAATGTAAAAAGAGTTAAATATGTTCATGCACAATAGCTTTCTTCCTCTGATCATGGTGGCTGGCAGGAAAACTGCCTCTGGCTATAAGAACATAGGAATCACATACTTGCACCCCCTGCTCTCCTGATTGCTCCCATCCTCCCAAGAGTCTAACCCATCTGGCCACCTGTACCCCTTTACCTCAAGCCTTAGCCTCTTCTCTCAGTCCTTTTCTTTGGAACAAGCAAGCACCTTTGGAGCCAACAACAGGTACACACTGAAATCCGTCTTTGAAAGTGCTCAGGAGTCAGTGTTTCTGTTTTTGATTATTTTCAGTGGGTATTCATGACCTACTTTTCACCTAGCACAATCCAAATGAACAGGAGCCAGGGCAAACATGCTCACAGGTAAAATGCCTTAAAAAGTCATTTAAGTGAAACATATGCTGGGCACAGCACTGCACACCTGTAATCCCAGCTACTCAGGAGGATGAGACAGGAGGATTCAAGTTCGAGACCAGCCTGGGCAATTTATTAAGACCCTGTCTCAAAATAAATATAAAAAGGGCTAAGGGTATATATAGCTCAGTGGTAGAGCATCCCTGGGTTCAATCCCTAGTATTGCAAAAACAAAAATCCCCAGCAAAATAGATAAATGCTGCTCTCAAATCCCCTAAGTAAGTTATTTAAAAACTGGGGGGATGGAAAGGGAGCAAAATGATATTCCCTGGCTCAGAAGTGTTCCCTTCTACCAGTATTCCTCAATGCTAGATGCTCACAGCATCAAATGGTTTCTGAAATAGTTTGTCTAAGGTAACTCTTCATACTTTTTATAACACATTTTAGTCATGCAACATCACTGTTTAGTAAGCAGTGATACAGCGTTATCTATTTACAGTTGGTGAAAAGACAAATAAGTTAATGGTTTGTCTATGGTTATAAAATGTGCCCATAGCAGTTATTTAAAAAATAGGTCTGAGCTGGGCGTGGTGGTGCACGCGAGACCCTGTTTCAAAATAAAAAATAAAATAGGGCTGGGGGTGTAGCTCGGAGGTAGAATGCCCCTGGGTTCAATCCCCAGTACCACACACACAAAAAAAATAGGTCTGGGGATGGAGATGGAGCTCAGCAGTAAAGCACATGCTTAACATCAATGAGGCCTTGGGTCAAATCTCCAGCATACATACATACATACATATATAAATAAATAAATAAATAGGCCTCATGACTTGTCAGTCCAGCATGCTTTTCATTAGCCTATAATATTAGTATGATCTTATTTTTATTTATAAGCAATAACTTTAGTGGTGGCTACCATTTACCCTGTCTTATTATGTGCCAAGCACCATGTTCAGTTCTATACATTCTCTCCTTTAATCTTGGCAATAATTCTGAAAGACAAGTAATGTCTTTATTCCCTATCCCCTTTTTGCAGGCAAGGAAAATATGGCCTAGAGAAGAAAATAACCTAGTCAGGGTCACTCAGCTATTAAGTGACAGAGCTGGGACTCAAACCCAATCTGTTACTATGCCTATGCTCTTAACCTCCAATATCGTTCCACTCTCTAGATCAAGGAACAAGTTATTTATAATATACTACACTTGGGGGGAAAATTAGCAGCTTACACTATAACATACCTAATCAAAACAATTTATAATAGTGAAGCTCATATAAAGTTCTGATGTTTTCTTTACAAAAAAATAAAATCTCCATTGAATTTAGCAATACTGCCAGATGTATGCTGCTGCTTTGTGTAACATGCAAAACTTGGTACTGCATTAGCTAATGATATTTCAAAATCAGGGACCCAAACTCTTCCTGTTCTGACTATAGGAACCACGTCAAGTGACAAAAATGCTAACAAGTAGGATGAAGAAGCATTTTCCAGGGATAGTCATAATGGCAAGGAATAAATATAATAAGGTTAACAGCATCACTTTCAAGTAAAGAGTATTCTTTCTTTTATCTGAATTTGTTTTAAAGACCAGGAAATAAAAGCACTATGTTCTGGTTCTTAAAAATAAGCACACTGCAATAACATGAAGAAACCTAAAATCACAAAGTAAAAGTCACATTAAAAAATGGAGCTTTCTATTATTATCTACAATTTTAGGGGTAGAGAATATAAACATTTTCACAAGTTAAGGTCTCACTAATATAAAAATGGTCTGACCTTTGAATTCTCATTTGTAGCAATACTGATACTAGGGTTTGGACTATTTACCCTAAAGAAAATCTCATGTATTTTTGAACTTATATTTCTTCATAATGCTTCCCCCCAATATCTGAAGACTACTTTTCAAAATATATTACTCCTGATCATCAAATTGAGAGCCTTCCTCTTTCCATAACCATTTCATCCCAAAACTACCATCTTAGATTCTTTGTGAAATAGATTACTCAGTGACTAAGAATACAGATATGTGTTCTGCCAAACCAATGTTCAAAATAATGAAATAGTTGATAGTGAAGCTACTGAAGGTACACTTCTGGATGCAATTTTAATAAAGAGCTCAAACAAGAAAAATAACCAAATGAAAATAAATTTTTCAATTAATAAAATATTTTCAAGTAAACCATGTGTCATATATACCAATTGAGATAACACTACTTTTCCAAAAGAGCAATATGAAATCTTGCCAATCTGGTTACTGATAGTGAATGCAACTACAAGAATATTATTTTAGCACAGCTTCACAAAAACTATAAAATTAACCAAAAGTTATCCAAAGTCATAACTGCTGCATCATATAGATGAACCTCAGTAGAATACTTTGTTCAGTAAGTGTTAACATTTTCCTCTTGAGGGGGTACTGTCATCTTCATTTGTAATGACCACAATAACTTTATGATGGGAGAGGAAAATTATGTAAAATATACTTAAATGAAGACTTTTAACACATGATACATGCACACTATGCAAACTGCTTGTTTTCTAAGTAACACAGCCACTAAGAAAATCTCAATTCCTTTTGAAAAGAAAAATATCTGAATAATATAAGTGTTGACTCGCTCCTTTTTGTTGAGTGATAAATAAATTAAGCCCAGCCTTGAATTTTTCTGGCTCAGAAAAAAAAGCCTGAAATTTAAAATTATATTCAGTTAATAATAAAATACATTCTAAAATAAGCAATTTTCTCCTTAATGACTTTAAAATAATTTTTGTACTCAAGAGGCAGAAATACCAACTTACCAGCTTCGTGCCTCTTTTAATTTCCTTTTGGACATCTTCAATAGAAAATCCACCAAGACTTTCATTATCAGAGTGTGATGATACCAAAGCAGATGAAAAGAGCTATAAATTACATTTAAAAATAATTAAGGTTCATATATGAAGTAATTCACAATAAAACAATGAGTAAGATGTTAAATTTAAAAAGAAATTTTCTAGTAAAAATGGCATAGCATTAGTGTTAAACAAGTTCTTAAAAATTTAACTGAGTGCACAAAGAAAATAATAAAAAAGAAAAAGATTTAACCGAGTGGTTCTTTTAGTATTCAGGAATATTCATGTGTTCTTAAGATTTTCTCATGAATACTTTCAAGGTCTCTTGGTTGCTGCCTGTCTACTTACCATGCACTTATGGTGTGCTGCCACCTTCTGGTTTTCAGATATTAGTAACTGTCCACATTCCTTGTCTCTATTTGACTTACAAAAGCCACATTTGCGCTGTCTTGTAGGCCCTTTTTTCTGTTCAATTGAGCTTGACATGATTTTTAAATTGCCTTTAGAATGCCACTTTAAGCCTCAAGAAGTGCTACAGAGAATAAGAATGGCAACAAAACAGTTAATTTCATTTGAATATCAGTTTATACATATTCATGTAAGTAGTATAATACTTGACCTAGGTTTTAATAGATGCACTTAAAGTAGCTATGTA
>PVJS01061613.1:0-10944 GCA_004027185.1 Glis glis | reverse complement strand
TCCCTGTCTCTCTCTCTCTCTCTCTACTTAGTGAGGCCCTCCGCAACTTCATGAGACCCGGTTTCAAAATAAAGTATAAAAAATAGGGCCGGGAGTGTAGCGCAGAGGTAGAACGCCCCTGCGTTCAATCCCCGGTACCGCAAAAAAAAAAAAAAATGTGAAAAAATTAGACATACTTTTTATAGCCTGGATTTTTTTCATTCATCACAGTACTGTAAACATTTCCATGTTAACATTCTAGACTTGATTTGCCCTGTGGGCTTCGTACCCTAATTTATCAGTACTGGTGACTATTTATTATTTAGTCTCTCTCACAGTAGAACTAAGAGGAAAGTGAAATATTTTTGTTGATATCAAATTTGAAATAATGAAAAACTGTAAGGGATTTACTTTAAGAAAATTCTTCCCCTGTTCATCTTCACTCCTATATGCTACCTGCCTGGTCCCATGAGCCTGTGACCTTCCAGAAATCTTGAGAGTATAGGGAGGCAGAACTTTGGACCAGATAATCAAACTTTTCCTGGTATAGATGAGTGAACTAAGACCACTAGTTAGAAACAAGGTTGAGGCTGAATCTTGACATAGAGTGGTGTTTCTCTTTATATTTTTGGTCTTTAAAAGTTTTTAATCTTTGCCTTAATTTTGAAATAATGGGAATTAGTATAAATCAATTCTCTTTAGAGTAAACCAACCCCTCAATGCGTTTTCACTCTACAAAACATTGAAACTCCTGGATTTTTAAAAGTAGATTTTCTGACAGCTTCAAAAAAAAAAAAAACTTTTTGGCCTAATGAGCTTTAGTTTTGCTGCAATGTTTGTAGCAATTTAAAGAGACCACTTGAAAGGTATTGCATTTCCTCTGTTCAGGAATGGATAACCTGGGTGGAATGTGTCTGTCGAAAGCATAGTCTGGAAACACGCATCTGGAGGCGGTTGTAGGTTGTAAATTAGATTTAGTATATCAGGAAAAGACTGCAGTGGCTCTTGACTACCGGTGGAACTAGAAGACCCATGAATACTAAATCCACATTTATATATAATTTCAAACTTCTTCTCCAAAGCATTGCTTAATGCAAATAACAAATGATCACATTAAATCATTTTATTTTTGTGTTCCTTTTCTTCTCCCATTTCTAGAAAGGGAAAGAGCCCAGAGGAGTTGGGAATGCAGATGACATAGGTAATTCACAATTAGATCTATGCTGAATAAATGAGCCATTATTAGTATGTATAAAAATATAAAGCTCTTTTGAGATTCATCATGTGACTAATTGAGTTCATTTGAAGATATAACTAAAAAGAATTATAGCTAATAGCTTTATTAAGAAAGATCTCAGCTTTTACACTTTACCTTTAGAACATTACTTTTATCACTGGATGGGAAACAGTTTTTTATAGAAGAATTTGCATTATATTTGTTATGAAACATTCCTAAGTGTAACTTAGCTTTGGTCTTTATTTCAGATTATAGGAAAAATCTATGTTCAGCTGGGTGCAGTGGCGCATGCCTGTAATCCCAGTACTTGGGAGGCTGAGGCAGAAGGATCACAGATTTGCTGCCAGCCTCAGCTACTTACTGAGGCTCTCAGCAGCTTAGTGAGACACTGTTTCCAAATAAAAAATAAAATAGGGCAGGGGGTGTAGCTCAGAGGTAGAATGTCCCTAGGTTCCATCCCCAATACCACACACACACACACACACACACACACACACACACACACAGACACAAGAATAATCCATGTTCATTATTAAATTAGCAAAGTATATAATGACAAGGAAAACTACCCTTAACCCCATCATCCAGGTCTTAAATTTTGGTGTATATATTAAGAAGCTTTTGTTCTGTGTGTTAATACTATCTTTCATATTGAGCCACACCTTTGAAACTGAACACGGGGTTTCAGATACTGTAAATAAAAAGAAGACTGATGGATTTGGGAATGGCCCACTGCAATCCAAATTGTAAGAAGGGACGAGGGACACCTAAAAGGAAAAATATGTCCACATATATAAAGGTATAAGGCAAGGCCCATTGTTCTTAGCTGCCAGGCCAGCTGAGGGGAAGAAAGCACAGGCTGTGACTGAGAAAGAAAGAGGTGAGGAGGGTGAAAAGAGGTGTGTGGTTTGTCCCCAGCAACCATTTGGCAAAGCCTGTCTCACTTCCAAGAGGACCATAAGATGAAGGAGCAATATCACCAGTTGCCCAAGCCACTTTTCTGTGGGACCCTCATAAGCTGAGAGACAGACGTAAACAGAGAAGCCAGTTCTCCATCAGTCGGAGAAAGGGAGCTTACTGCAGAGCTTCAAGTGGTGATCGCCCCCGGAGCAACGGGCAGGTGTGGAAGTCCAAACTCGAGCAGCAGTGAGAAAGCAGGCCGGAAAAAGGCAGCGTGTTAATCACGAGCTGTCGTGTTACGCTAAAACCCCAAGTGATGCTCTTAATCCTGTTCTGGAAACCTCTCCTGTGCATTCGCCCTATCCAGGGGCTGCACTAAGCAGAAGAGGCACCCAGATGAAAAAGACACAGTCCTCAGTGTCTGAGAGTAATACAGGAATGATTGTAATAGCGCTGTAAGTACCATGACAATTCCAAACAGGTACTGGGAGGATTACGTCTAACAAGCAGGAGAATGCAGCGTTAAAGAACACTTAAGAGAAATCCCCTGGGCAGGAAATCGAAAAATGGACAAAGTTTTGCCAGCTCAGAGAAATGGAAACAGTTCAGACAGAGAAAGCAGCTGGGGCACAGGAGCAGGAGAAACAGTAATAGTTTCTTCATGATGGACAAGCTCCTCAGGTGAGCAGTAGCGCCAATTTCAATATCCTTTAAGATTTACTGAATTGCAGATGTTTAAAATACAGTAAACAAACAAACAAACAAAAAATCCAAAGACTCTAAAACAGGCTCTTAGATATGTAAAGGCATTCGGGTGACAGTACTGTGTTGGAGAATAACATTTCTGGAAATGGACAACGGAATATTGGCTTATACATGTGTGCTTCCAACATGTTGTTGTCTAGTGCTACGGTTTGGATATGAAGTGCTCCCCAAAGACTCATGTGTTGAAGGCTTGCTCCCCAGTGCCACAGTGTTGAGAGGTGGGGCTTTGGGAAATGATCGGGTCATGAGGGTCCTGACCTCATCTGTGGACTAATTATTTGAAAGCATTATTGGGAACTATAGGAGGTGGAACCTGGTGGAAGGAACTAGGTCAGTGGAGGCAGGCCCTTGGGGATTATATCTTGTCCCCCCACCCACACACACACCCCATACTTCCTGGATTCCATGAGCTGAACCAAGTGAGCAGCTTTCTTTCCTCTGCCACACCCCTCCACCATGATGTTCTGCCTCACCTCAGGCCCAAGGAAACTGAGCCAGCGGACCATGACTGAAACCTCTGAAACCTGAGCCAAAATAAACCTGTCCCTCTCCAAGTTGTTTGTATCAGGTATTTTGGTCACAGTGACAAAAAAAACTAACACATTTAGCACTTGAACTTTTCCCCTTACAGTCTCCATTGTGCTGTGAATTTGCTGAAATTGCTAAGCAAATTCACTTTCCTTTTGCTTCCATATAATTCAAACTCTGAACCTGAAGAATAGTTTACTGCTTTGTACAACATAAAAATACTCTTTTGATTACCAAAAGGTCTCCACTCTGAAGTGAATGATCCATCTAGGACACACTCTCCCATGAGTTGATTTGGTGACAAAAAGGACAAGAAGGCTTACAGGTAAATATCTCTAACGTTACGTCCGACAACGCCATGCTGAGATTTCACATAATTACAAAAAGTAAATTCTCTGTCTTCCTCCAATACAACTAATTCCATGAAGTCTGTAGTATCACTAAACTCAAGTTGCTTCATGATTTCTTTTAACATACAATACATTTGACTGTGTATTCAGTTTTAAGGAATGTGGAGACAGCATCTGACTTAATATTTCTATTCAAGCTGTTTACTTTGTAGTCAAATATTCTTCAAAAACATTTTAGTCTCCCCATATTTTCCATCCAAGGCTGTCAGCTCCTATTTAGAAAGGTTAATTGAGACTCAGAGTCTCAAACCTCTGATACAGAAGCAACTTTTGCAGGCCTTAATAGTTCTCTTTGAATTTGCTGCCAGGTCTGACTTTACATGTAAATATTTGACTGAGTTGGCTAAACATTTTTTTTAAAGAGTGGGGGAGTGAGGTTACCATAATGTAATTTATGATATGAGAAAACAAACTTTCATTTCTGCATGTTTCTCTTCACTAATTTCTTGGTTATTGTCAGATTTGCAGATGTCTTCATTACTGTTCTTCATAAAATGTCTTAGCTGCCTTTGGAATTGCTGAGTCAACCAGGAGATAATGGAGCCCATTTGCAAGTGCCACGCTGTTTTAATTAACTCCCCTTAATGTAACTGTGAGTGGGCCCTTTGCCATGACCCTTAACTCTTGGAGCGTGAGCATCTCCTCGTGGGAGCAGCTTCAAGCAGTTCACTCTGGATTGCTAACTCTTCTTTACCTCTCCGAAAAGCAGAGCCTGCCTCGAATGTAGCTGAAATAATCCACCACTAAGGAGTCTGTGAGCTGAAGAACTTGTTGTGAATGTCATGTTTTGCCACAGCCTCTTGCAGAGAAGGAAGAAACCCTGTCTCTTTCCACCACCTCACTTCCTCTTTCCAGCCAGAGGTCACCCACCCACTGAATTTAGAAGGGAGGAAGGCAGCCAACAGGAGGGCCAGGCCCTGTGCAGACTGGGCTGTGCCCGCACTGCCAACAGAACTATAATGCAAGCCATGTGTGTAATTTTACATTTTCAAGTGGCCACATTTAAAAAAGGAAGAAGAAACAAAAGAAAATAGTTTTAATAATATATTCTAGCTCAGCACATCCAAAATATAATTCCAACGTGCAATTGATGGAAAATTTATCAACATGATTTTATGAGTATATTCTTTTTTTAAAATAAGCTAAGTTATCAGCCAGGCGTGTTGGAGTGTGTCTGTAATCCCAGTCCTTGGGAGGCTGAGACAGGAAGATTGCAGGTTCATGGCCAGCCTCAGCAACTTAGTGAGGCCCTCAGCAACTTAGTGAGACCCTGTTTCAAAAATAAAATAGGGCCGGGGGTGTAGCTCAGAGGTAGAATACCCCTGGGTTAAATCCCCATTAAAATACACACACACACACACACACAGTCATCAAAATCTGGTGTTTATTTTATAATTATAGTGTATCTCAATTCAGACACTAAATTTTCTTTGAAAATACATTTCTGGTTATTTAAATCTCATACAATTCACAGATATAGATTCACAAGTTGTTATAAGTATACTGAAGACTGTTTTCTAATGACTGAACCAAGTTTCAGGGTTTCTGACATTAACTGCAATGAAATAAAAGTAAAATTTTCATTTTTTAGATGCACTAGCCACGTTTCCAGGGCTCAGGGCCACTTGTGTCTGAGGGCTACCATACCGACAGCGCAATATTATAACCTTGCCGTGTAAAGTGTGACCCCCAAAGGACAGCATCGGCATCACCCGGAACCTCATTAGGAAGGTGGAATCTCGGGCCTCACTCCAGACCCAGAGAATCAACATCCTTAGCTTAACAGTCTGGGCAGCATTGGTCTATTTCACATGTCAGGAAAATTGATAGCATTGTATCCACTTTACAAACAGATATACTGAGGCTCCAAAAAGTTAAATACTGTGCTTACAAGCACAGAGTTATTAGATGGGGGTTATTAAGAGTTATTAAGTGGGGTTACATTTCAGCAGTTTAACAAAAGACCTGCCCATTTTAAAGGCTCCTTCTAATATTTGTCATATTCTTTCTAATATTTACCACCCAAAGCATGGAACATGGTACTACTAACATTATGAAAGTTCATTTTAAATGGTACCCGGAGAGCATTTTTAAAAGCACCAGGATTCAAAGTTTAAAAATCTGTCCTTTTTCCATCCTCTTAGTTTTTCCAGTAAGGTCAAGGATAACATCTCTGAGTGGTGCGACTGTGTTTCCAATACCTAACTGGCTTTCCATGTAGAGGGGTGATACAGAAAGTTGATATATAGGAAAGGGTAGTTATCAATGTGCATGGAGATGGTACACAGACATGGCCACATGGGTAAGGAGGCACAGGAATGATTGAGGTGTAACTTGCTGTTTATTTTTACAGGGGCTCACAGCTAAGAGTTTACCTTGAGTCTCAGAGAAGCTTTTGAACCTGGACTTTCAAACAACACTGGCATTGTTAAGACTATAGGGAAGCCGGGCGTGGTGGCACACGCTTGTAATCCCAGTACTTGGAGGCTGATACAGGAAGATCACGGGTTCGCGGCCAGCCTCAGCCACTTAGTGAGGCTCTCCGCAACTTAGTGAGACCCTGTTTCAAAATAAAGAATAAAAATTAGGACTGGGGATGTAGCTCAGAGGTAGAATGCCCCTGGGTTCAGTCCCCAGTACCACAAAAAGATAAAAAGAAAAAACTATAGGGACTCTTGGAGATGGACCAAATGCATTTTGTACTGTGAGATGGGCATGTCTGGGATGAAGCTACCTCCCGCAGAGGCAAAGTCATCAGCAAAAGCAGTGCAGGGCTTTTATGGCCATGGTGATGACAACACAGAGCTCTATGAATGCCCCATGGTGACAGTGATTTCAGTGCTAGGATTCAGCAGCGTTGCAGAGAGGACCTGACCAGGCTGTGACCCAGTTCGGGAGCCCAGCCCAGACTCCTTTGGTAATGATCCATTCTAAGTGTTACTGCTCTACAAGTTTCTGTGGTGTCCATGGGCAAACAGCAGTATTCTAAAGCTGACTATTCTCTTGAAGGAACCAGAATTGGTTTTTGCAATTAAAAACCTAACTGTTAGAGTGGTATTCTTTTATTGTCCATCCACTCCACAAGACTACCATGCCCCTTGAGAGGACAGTCTGTATCTGATTGTTCACATTGTGTAATCCATCGTGTAATCCCCAGGGACTGTCCCATTGTTCCAAACATAGTTGGTGTTCGAGAACTATTGGATGAATGGATGGAGTGGGAAGCCCATAAGAGACTCCAGTGAACACTTGGAGGGATATTAGAAAGTCATGCTTTTACCTTCTCAAAACAAACTAAATATAGTCTATGCTTTAAGAGAATCTACCTATGAGAAATGAAATTTCAAAGATAAGTTGATAATACCTAAATTGAAAGAATACTTTGTTTCACTCCCAAGATTCCTTCCCTGGTTTTTCTGGGCCAAGTTTTGTTTTCTGATTAGGAACTCTTAAGAGGAACTTAAACAGAGCTTAAGGTTAAAAGTTAAATTATGTTCAACGAATATGTAATGCTTTCAAAAGTAAAGGAAATGAATTATTTGAAAACTTACATATTCACAGCTATTGGCAACAAGATGTGGTTCGGCCATGAGGATCACACATATTTGAAAAGGAAACCTCAATCCCAGAATTTTCAGAAGTTAGCAGGTGGCCTGCTAAATTGCAAAACTGTGCAAGGCAATTTACCAACATTATTGAGCCTCACGACAGCCCAGCTGTCAACCACATTTGTTGCCCTTTTCCAGATGAGAAAACCGAGACACAGCAGAGATGCTCAGATATTTACCTACAGCCAAAAAGCTGATAAGGTTCACATAGCTAAAGAGCTGGGATTTAAACTCCAGCCTGACTACAAGCTTAGGATTTTAATCACCATGTACTTGTTGCCCAATAGATTTGTGGCACATGCCGTGTTTGTAATAAAGACCATGGTTCCATTTTTGATGTTGGACTACTGATAGGTTTCAGGTCCCAACTCTCTCCCCTCCTCCTTTTTACCCTGCATCTGGGCAGGCCTATGAGGAAGTTTGTGTGTTCCCTCTTGGTGCCAGTGAGAAAGTGTACCTCGCTCTTCTCTACCTCCTAACCACACACAGGCACCCCACTGCCTCTTCCCTTCTCTCCATTTTTGGAGTAGCTTGGGTGACCACGCTCTTCTTCACAGAAAACCTCAAGGTGTAAATAATAAATCTCTTCATATTCTGGTTGTGCAAGTAGCATAATTGATCTCAACATCCCAACAAATTGAGGGGCAAATAAGGGCGTTGATTACATCTTCCAGGGACAACCACAAGACAGGATTTAAATGTCAGCATCGGGCCCTATCATGATGCCAGAAGCCATCACTGAAGAATGTTATGAGAAAAAGAAGACCTTATGAATCTCGTTATTGCATTTACAAAGACCTTCATTTCCTATTTTGTCTAAATTTTGTGACTATCATTGGTGAGGGGGGAACTTTGCCTTCCTTCCTGCTTCAAGTTTATCTCTGTTTTCCCTGGAAGTTTTCCATCTCAAGGAACCAGGAACTGGTTATCCAAGTGGTATATTTCACAGAGTTGAATTTTACCAGAAGGCAGTGTCATCAGTGTAAAAATTAGACCTCTTGTATGATACTCCTCAGGTTTTTGTCCATCAAAACATTCAATTCATTGACCATACAACTTTTCATTGTCTTTCATCTCCTTGATGTGTCCTCACTGTCCTGCCTACTCAGCTTAAATAGTTAGTCATTATGGTTACTCTCTTACTTAGTCTCTCATCTCCATTATCATCTCTCATTGCATTATAGCCTAGCTAAATCCCTATCTCTGTCTGTCGAGCACAGCTCTTTAAGGTGATCAGAGAAAAGCACAGTCACACTGACTGACCTCACTTTGAATTTAATACAAGGACCCTCAGGTGGCCCCATGATGCTGCCAGGAATTTGTACCATATGCCCTAATCAATTCCCTCTCCCATTCTATAAGATGCCTTTTCTACACCTTTTCCTCATGTCTTTAACATCTACATACCCTCTCACCTGCTCACTCTTGGCAGATGACTTTACTTCCTAGTTCACTGAAGAAACTGAATCAATCAGAAGAGAATTTCAACAACCCCAATACCAATGGACCTACCAGCAGAGTCTACACCCACATGCTCTGCTTTTCTGCTAGAATCAAAGGAAGTAAGCCGGGAGTGGTGGCACACACTTGTAGTCCTCGTACCTGGGAGGCTGAGACAGGAGGATTGCAGGCTCGAAGCCAGCCTTGGCAACTTAGCAAGGCCCTCTGCAACTTAGTGAGACCCTTTCCAAATAAGAAATAAAATCGGGCTGGGGATGTAGCTCAGAGGTAGAATAGCCCTGGATTCAATCCCCAGTACCACAAAAAAACAAAAAACAAAAACAAAAAAAAACCCAGTACATGTGCTTCTATTAAGGTCCCTGTGCACAGACCCTCAGTCCCCTCACCTATGCGAGGACATTGCTGCAGCAATTTGTCACCTCGCTCCTAAATCATCAACCTTTTACCTTTTGCTGGCTCATTCCCATGGGCATGTAAACCTTGTCTTGAACTCACTTCCCCCTACATGTTACCACACCATTTTTTACATTTATTTATTTACTTATGTATTTATTTTTTCAGCAAAATTCCTCAAAGGAATATCTATACCACCTCCAACCCCTCTCCTCACATTCTCTCTTAAAACTACTTCACTCTGCCTTTTGCCCCATTGATTCCACTTAAACTTCTCTTCTCAAGAAAATCTGTGGCCTCCAGTGTTTCATCCAATGCTCAAAGTCTCAGTCCTCATCATACTGAATTTAGCAACATCGTGTGACAGTGGTAACTTTTTCCTCCATGACACACTTTCTTCCCTTGTTTCCTTATAGACACCACGTACTCCTATACAGGTGGTTACTCCCTCTCAGTCTCTTTTGATGCTTCTCTTTTCTTTCTTTTTTATTTTTATTTGTTATACTGAGGATTGAACCCTGAGGGGCCTTCTACCCCTGAGCTATAACCCCAGCTCTATTTTATATTGAAACAAGGTGTCACTAAGTTGCTGAGGGTCTCATTAAGTTACTGAGGCTGGCTGGCTGGCCTCAAAGCTGCGATCCTCCTGTCTCAGGCTCCTGAGTACTGGGATTACAAGCGTGTGTCACCATGTTTCCTTTTTCTTAATGAGGGAGTGTTCCAAAGATCGGTCCTTGATGCTCTGCTCTGACTTTACTCACCTCCTTGGTGATCTCATTAAGAACAGATATTCAATTTACATCCAATCACATCCATTTTCAGCCAAGACTCCTTTCCTCAACTCCCAATATCTGTACCAAAGTCTTACTTGACATCTCTACTTGGATGTCTAATAGACATCTGTAAATCAGTACTTCCCCAAATAATCTCCTGGTCTTCTCTCACTGGTGGAAACTTGACTTTTGCAGTGTCTCTGGCCACACCTTGAAGTCATCCTTGATTCCCCTCTTTTTCTTATACCCCAGCTCCAGTCCAGCAGGAAATTCTGTTTCCTGTAGCTTTGGAAGATGTTCAGACTCCAACCACTTCTGCACCACCTCCACTGCTATCATCCTGGCCCAAGCTACCATCACCTACATTTTGTGTACGTTACTGCAATGGCACCCTACGTGGTTCCCCTTCTTCCCCTGTCTCCTGAAGTCAATTCTCAGTAGAGTAGCCCTAGTACTCATTCTAAAATATCCAGTCTGGCCAGGAATGGTGGCACACACTTATAATCCCAGTACTTGGGAGGCTGAGACAGGAGGATCCGGGTTCGCGGCCAGCCTCAGCTACTTAGTGAGGCCCTCCACAACTTAGTGAGACCCTGTTTCAAAGCAAAGAATAAAAAATAGGGCTGGGGTGTAGCTTCAGAGGTAGAATGCCCCTGGGTTCAGTCCCCAGTACCACAAAAAAATAAATAAAGGTTTTTTTTGGAAGATGGCGTCCAAGGGAGACACCACGCTATGATCTCTCTGGGACGCACACCTCATTCGCTGTGAAAGCAACCTCTCCACGGATGAAAAGCAACACAAACTTGAAATAAACAACGAAAAGTTTGAAACGCGACGAAATCAGAGCCAGAAGACAAAACAGAGGAAAGTAAAAAGCGCCAAACGCCTTA
>PVJS01061612.1:0-10944 GCA_004027185.1 Glis glis | reverse complement strand
GAGGTTACCTTCCCCTAGTTACCTCCCTCTTCTAGCCTTTTCCCTCATGCCCCCAAGACAGACAGACACACAGACACACACACAGACACAGACACACACACACACACACACACACACACACACACACACACAGAGACACACACACGCAATTACCCTGGGCTTCATTATCTGTTTCACAACTATTTATTGAACTTGCTAGGCACCGGCCTGCACTAGACCTTGAATTTACAAAAGTGAACAAAAGACACAAAGTCCCTGCCTAACACAGAGTCACATGAAAATAGAGACAATCACCTGGATAATTGTACAAATATTTAATCACCAGTTCTAGTAAATGCTAAAGGAGCATTGTGGGAATCTAGAACGTAGGGCTCAGTCCAGCCTGGTGGATCAGGGATCTAAGGAATCAGGTCTGAGCTCAGAACTGAAGGACAAGCAGGAGTAGCCAGATCTGGGGAGTGGGGCTTGGGAAGAGTCTCCTAGCAGAGGAAGCCACCTTTGCAAAGGCCCCAGGCCAGAGGGCAAGCGGTGCATTTAAGGACTGTAAGAAGGCCAAAGTGCCGAAGGCAAGAGGAAAACAGCGCCATGTGAACCAGAGAGGTGAGCTGAGGCCCAGCAAAGAGGGGCACTGCAGGCCATTTTGAGGAATTAAATCTACTCCAAAAATGGTCAAGAAGGGGTTTAAAGGGGTGAGTGGGGGGTGGGAGTGGGGGGAGGCATTTGGACGCACCAGATATTTTAAATTTATTCTGTTAAGTGGAGCCAGGATAATTATATAATTTACAGGACTCAAAGCAAAATAAAAATACAGGGCCCCTTGTTAAGATGTATTAAAAATTTCAAGGCAGTAATAGCAAAGCATTAAACCAAGCCCGAAGTCCTTCTAAGCTGGCCCTGAGTGGAACAGTCTGTGGTAAGGAGAACTGTGAGCATTACTTGAGTCACAGGAACTGCTTAGGAACGTACCTGCAACACAGTGCTCAATGAGTTGCTACCTTCATCATTGTCATGATCATCGCAGCAGCAGTGACAGCATGGTTTCATTTTTCACTTTGACTGTGTCCCATATAACTGTGTGTTCTTTGCATCCACCACAAGCCCTGGCATATAGTAGGCATGTGGTATTGTTTGTTGAACCAAATGTATACATTCTAAGTTAATTCATTGCTGTGAGTTTGCAGAAAGCTCTGAAACCTCAGTCTGCATCATAACTGCAGTTTCAGCAGTTAATCTCTTGGAGAATAAAGAACCACATCTGTTTTCCTGATTTTTTGTGTTCAGTACAGCCAGCCTGTGCCCAGGTTGATAAAGGCCACCACAACTTGTCCCTATTTATCTCATGCTGTACAGTTAGAAGAATGGCATTCTGTGCCTTCTGAAGAATTCCTTGTGATGTTCTCATATTCTGACTCCTGGGGTAAAATTGGACTTCCTCATGTTACTTTCCACTAAACGTGTTTTTGGGGGGCTGAGGATGTAGCTCAGGGGTGGCAGAGCACTTGCCTAGAAAATGTGAGATCCTGGATTCAATCCCCAGCACTCCTCTTCACCCCCAAAAAAGGAGAAGAAGAAAAAAGAAGGTATTTCATCATTTCAAATTTGCCTTTATTGTCTCTGACTTCTGCTCAGAAGATATGCCCCAGCTGCCAGTTTCTGCAGAAAACAGGGACAATAACAAATTATTTGAGAATGATTAAACATCATACACTATACATATTTGCATAGAAGGTGGCCCCAATATAAATTAATCTCATTTTGGCAATTTATAGAGACATTTTAAAATTTTTTGTTAAATACAATTTTCAGAGCATATTATCTGTCAAATTTTAAATTCAGAATTGATGCTATCATTTTAATTTTTGCAAACCAGAAGTATCTGTTTACTTATTAATATTTTTTGCAATCTTATCAAATATGTATACTTATGATTTTTATAAAGTAACCACTTTAGTATGCTTTAAAGATCTTGTTCAAAATATAATTGACCACCTCATACCCATTAAGATGGCTACTGTAAAAAACAAACAAAAGAGAAAATAATGAGTGTTGGTAAAGATATAGAGAAACTGGAGTCCTTATGTACTATTACTGGGAATGTAAATAGTGTAACCTAAAAAAGTAATTATGAAATCTGTGCTAAATTATTTTTAATTTATTAACTGAAAAAGTATGTTGCTTCCTCAAGAAATTAAAAATAAAATTAGCATATGATACAGCAATTCCTCTTTGGGGTATATATAATATACCCAGAAGAGTTGAAAGCAGGCTCTCAAAAAGAGATTTGTACCTCTAAGTTCATATAGAGTTATCACAATAGCCAAAATGTGGACACAACCCAGGTGTCCGTGGATGGATGAATGGATAAATAAAATGTGGTATATACATACAAAGGAATATTGTTAAGTTTTAAAAGGGAAATCCCAACACTTGCTATAATGAATGAACCTGGAGAACATTATGCTAAGTGAAATAAGCCAGTCCCAGAAGAACAATACTGCATGCGTCACTTGCACGAGGTGCCTAAATTCATAGAAAAACAAAACGAAAGTTGCCGGGAGCTTGGGGGAGCTTAGGGGTGTGGGGAGTGGGAGTTTTCGCTTAGTAAATCTAGAGTATCAGTTTCACAAGATGGAAGAGTTCTGGAGACGGGCGGAGGCAATGGCTGCACAACAGTGTGAATGTTTTTAATGTCACCGAACCACTTAGACATGGTTACGATGGTGAATTTTATGTCATATATGTCTCACCACATTTCAAATAAACAAATAAAAATGAAAGGAAAGGAAATTAAGTGGAGCATTTAAGATGATGGATTCAACTCCTCCGGAATAATTACTAAATCTGTGTTAAATTATTTTTATTGATATTATTATTATTATTATTATTATTTACTAATTCCTTCAGGTAACCACAAAAAAACACCAAAAGCAGGCATTGGTTGAGGTCAGTTCAGACTAATGTTGCCCCCCAAATACTTTGTTGTTCAAAATAAAGAGCTCAGCCGGGCATGGTGGCGCACGCTTGTAATCCCAGTACTTGGGAGGATAAGATAGGAGGATCGCAGGTTTTCGGCCAGCCAGCCTCAGCTACTTAGTGAGGCCCTCCACAACTTAGTGAGACCCTGTCTCAAAATAAAGAATAAAAAATAGGGCTGGGGGTTTAGCTCAGAGGTAGAATGCCCCAGGGTTCAATTTCCAGTGCTACAAAAAAAATAAATAAATAAATAAAGAGCTCCCCATACTATCAGATGACTAGCACTGACTTGAATGTACTATTTCTTCTCAGAAAAATATTTTTGAACAATATAAGCATTTTTCATATTATAATTGGATCTATAAAAAAGAAAAAAAGAGAAAAAAGAATTGGATCTTTATGGTATGTAGAAAAATGTATAGTTGAACCATATGAAATTGCCTCTACTCAGCTGTTTTTGACCTACAGAAATGTACAATTCATATATTCAACCTAATTCACTTATTTTTGTGACATCATAAATTAGAAATTTATAGTAGTAGTCTTGTGTATTCACTCCATGGTTCAAAATTTAAATTTCTATGACCAGATAATAAATTGCTTCTGATTAAATGCAACATGTATTTCCAATGTCCCCTTGCATAGTACCTAAAGGAATCAGGTGAAGCTCAAGTTCTATTGATTTCTTCAAAATAAAAAGAAATAACAGTGGATCTGATAGCACTTCACATAGATCAAAATGTAGTTTTTTATCATTTTTGACCAAATAGTGAAATTAAAAATTTAGATTTATTTCTTTGCACATTATTTGAAAAGGGCTCCAAACTGAGAATTCAAAGCCAGCACCTTTTCTCCTCTGCCTGAAGCTCAGGGAGGTCAAGCTCACAGACAGGATGTGAAACACCTGACCCATATAAACGAAACACCTGGCTGGGCCGTATGAGCTTTGCTGGATAGATCTCTGCCGCCGGTGAATAATTGCCTTCATTTTAAGTTCATTTATTTTCTTTTAGCTTTTTATTTTAGTTTTTTATTTTGAAAAAAAGTCAAGCCCACAGAAAAGTTGAAAGAATAGTGCATTACTGAAACTCACCAATTATTAGTATTTATCATATTGTCATATTCTCTCTCTAGACATACACATAAACATTTCTATATGTGTATATATATTCTATGCATATACATATATATACGCAGATATGTTTATATATACATACATATGTAAACATATCTCTTTATATATATATATATATTTCTTTATTTCCTAACTATTTTAAAGTAAATTACAGATAGCACAACATTTCACCCCTAAATACATCAGCATGTATTCCCCAAGAACAAAGATATATATAGATATAACCAAAATACTATCATCACAGATAAGTAATAAAATTAAGTTATAATAACATCATCTGATATATAATCCATATTCAAATTTACCTAATTAAAATATTCTTTCTGGCTCTCTTTAAAAAAACAGTCTAGGATCCTCTCAAATATCATTCACTACATTTAGTTGTCCTGTCTCTTTAGATTATTTTAATCTGGAATGGTTCTCCCACCCCTGCTTTTGAATTTCTGTTCTTTCATGACAATGATATTGCGAGAGAGCAGGCCAACATTTGGGCTAATAGGCCCAGGTGAAACCTTTTAAGAATGCTCTACAGGTGAACGCCACTCCCTCTGCACCGCAGCAGGAGGCTCAATCCCCTGTTTAAGGTGTTTTGTGTGGATTCTTGTCAACTTTAATTTTTGCAAGTGTTTCCATCCTTGTCTATAAAATCTGTGGCATTTACAGCATCAACTACATAAAACCTTGTATCTTCAATACCTATATAGCTCATATGCCAAAATATTAGTTTGTATCAAACAGGTCAGTCTTAGTAACTTTTTAACTGATGACTATAGTAATCTATGGCTCTCAAAGACATTGAAGTCTACTTGGAGAAGATTACAGAAATTAAAATGCTTGTCCAAACTGTCCAAAAACTGAAAGAATGCTTGGAGGTCTCTCAGTCTCAGTGTCTCTGTCTCTCTAAATGCCTCTCTCTCTCAGATTCCTCTTACGAAAGGCATTTCATTCTATTCACCTGTAAGTTGCTTTAGTTTCAACTCATTCTGTAAAGATGAGATCTATAGAAGAGAGGGCTTTTAGAAAACATTTAAACTCAAATTTCTTTTCTTTACTGTAAGTTTTAGTCAGTGAGTACTTTGTATCATTAACAGATTTTTCTGTCTACTTCCTAAGAATTTTGTCAAAATAACTTCTTTGCCAATATCAGCCCCTGGAGCAATGCACCATCCATTGCTTTTCACTCTGGGGAACAGCTGACCTTGGTTAGAAATTAATTTATTATTTCCTGTTTCCTTTACATTTCCCACTTCCCTCCCCACCTCCTTGCTCTAATAATGACACATAAAGTTAATGAGCACTGGTAATTAAAAGGGCCATTTTAGAATAAGTGAGTTGGGTATTGAATGCCCTTGACCTAGACTTGGAAAAAGGATAGCTGAGTAATTAGAAAATGGAATTCCAAATCAGAAGCCCAGGGTGTCTTTTCTGCCAGTAATTTGTGGAACTTTGGCTGGATCCCTGTTATTTTGTTCATCGGTTAAATAGAACTTATAATAACTTCTTATTAAGAGATTTGGGGTGCCCAAATGAAAGTTACAATAAGGTGGCAATATAACTTAATTTTAGAAGAACGAGGCAGTGTGAATATTTTTACTAATTATAAAATCCAATATATTTTCATGACTCGCTTTTATAATTTTACCTTCTTAAGTCAATAAAGGTTAAGACTTAAATATTCTTAATTAAATAGCTTAAAATAATGAGGGAAGTTAAACATATTTTATCTCTAATTTTCTTATATGTCCAATTTTATCTTCAGAAAAATCTTAAATTAAAAGTATCCTCTTGCTATAGCAGTAATTAATTGAAGGAATATTAGAAAAGGTAGATACACAAGAAGAAAGGCACAGTGGATAATGACAGGTCAACGTAGGCTCATCACTTGTAACAAGTGTACACTTCTGGTGGGGAGGTTGGGAAAGGGGAATGCATGTAGAAGCATGTATGGAGGTAGGGGGTATATGGAAAATCTCTGTACCTTCTGCTCTTCCAGAAAAGATTATGTGCAGATTATCTTTTCATAACCTTTCCTTTTGTTGTTCATTTACCAGTCTATTTTGAATTTATTTCTGGTTCAACCAAGGTAATTATGGCAGAGGCTGTGATGTACTGTTCAGATCCTTCTTCAGAGCTGGAAGACTTATTTACCCAGCTGTTAGCTGCTAGTCGAAAGACCTCAATCTTCAGTTCCCTTTTGAACTGTGTGGAAGAAGGTGCTTATTCACCTTGCCCAAGGGCAAAACCGTATCCACCAGCTGCTGGCTTCCAATGGGTGGAAGATGCAAGGATACAAAGCCTGTGTCCCCTTGCCCTGACTACTGACAATTCTTAAGGGCTTTCCAGCTTCAGGACTCCCTGTGGGGTAGGCTAAGGTCGACACTAAGACTGTATCACAGCTCAACTTCTCTTTGCAGCCCAGTTCTGTTCAACCTATTGCTTCCCTTCCAGAAATGTATCTTAAGAGTTACTCCTTATCAACCTCTTGTAAGGTAGTCTCTAACTCAGAATTTGCTCTCTGGGAAACCCAATCTATAGCCGTTGGCAGTGAGAGTGGTCTGAGAAAAGAGATGCTAATATAGAAGCTTGAAATTGGGTTCACTTGCCCCTCGGTTGGTAGCAAGGACTCATCAGTAGTGGTGGGTTGAGCACAGACAACTCCTGGCTAAAAGAAGTAGAGCATTAAGTTTTCACTGAAAGGTGGACTGGAATGGGATACTGGTGGAAGAAAATGCACTAGCTAGTGAGGTACTAATAAATATGTGAGAAATAGCATAAGGCCAGTGCAATCCAGTGGCAATTCCTAAGCTCAGTTGACATTTGGGGGTATAATAAAAGCCTGAGAATGATTATTTGACAATTACATGCTAAGAGTGGTAGCTAGAGGGCTTCCTTGATAACATATAAAGAGTTATAGTTTTCTATAGCCAGAAGCCAGGACTTAATCATAAAAATACGGAGCTCCAATAATTCTCAACCTAGACAGGTAGGCTAGGAAAGCATGGGACCCTGACACATGAGTTGTGGACCTCTGGGTTGATAAACACCAAAACCTGGGATCTCAGATTCCTCTGGACTCTTCGGACTAGTGGAAGTGATGTGCTCTTTCAGGTGAGCGTTGCCCTCCTGCTTGAAGATGCTGTGGAGGCCTCTTTCCTGCAAGAGAACATGCTCTTCCTTCAGATCTGCTTCCACTTCCTCGACACCAAGGCAACCAAGGCTAAGTCACAGCATAATCTAGAAAGAGACATGTTAGATCTGATAAGGGAGGAAGGGACTGGACCCAAAGGAGGCTCAGAATCCGTCTAACTTGTCCCAGCAGAAGAGGGACAGTAAGCAAGACGCTGGCTTCTGAGAATGCCCTGTGAGGTGGAGTTGTTAAACATAAAGTTGGATAATGGCAAGTTTATTGACTTGGGAGTATTTCCCAGGATACAGGATTTAACACACTGACAAGGATCTTGAGCAATGGAACAAGTATGCTATTCCTAGAAGCATGGAACAAATATGCTGTTCCTGGAAGGATGGAAAAAAATGGCCCACACTCAGTGAGACAGAAATGGCAGGATTGCCATGGCAGATGGTAGGAGAGATGAAAAGTCTCAGAAGAGTGGGTGTGTTACAGTGTATCTACTGTGTAAGGCTGGGAGACCCTCCAGGTGACTGTGCTCCCTGGGAAGGTCCAGAGGTTTTATTTTACCAAAGCAGTAAGGAGTGTGCTGATAGAAGGCAGCACCACCAGTAAGAAGTTCAGTGGTGATTCTCCTCTCTCAGTGAAAGCTCACAGTAGAAAATACCAACTGGCCTCACTCAGTGGCAATGGGGATGATAGAATCCAAAATATTAGACGCTAGTCAGCAGCACTGACCATCTGTGGCCAAGTGAATGCCATTATCATAGTAAGCTCAAAGTGTAATTCAGCGCCTGCCCCCCAGAAAGTTATGTACTTGGTTAATAAAACACAGTATTTCTAGGGGAAAAATATATAGACAACCAATGAGGATGCTAATCCAGCTGTTTCATCACAAGGAATCAAGGATGAATGATCCGGACACTGAGGGACATCACTCTAATAAACAGTGACACTGCCTTGCCTGCTTTCTGGCCCTCAACAATTTTTATTCTCAGAAATCCCTGACTAAAGAAGCCACTATCCTGGGATAAAGGATTTTGCAATATAGTGACAAGAATGCATGGTAATGCATGGTAATTGTTCCCCAGTCCTTTCCCTAAAGAGATATAGGGCCATTTACTTGGGTGTCTATCTACTAGGGAAAGAAAAATACTCAAACACAGGGTTGAGGTTCACATTCATATCCAGAGACCTGAAGTGTCATCAGGTGGGCCAGGTAATAAATAGAATCCTGGCCCAGGTCTGGCTCACAGCAGGTCCATTCCTCCACGGACCCATCCAGTGATCCATTCCCTTTCCCCAAATGTATAATATGAACAGATATGCTTTGCATTTGGCCCAATGCCCATGTTGGTCCCCTATCATTTGGGATAAGAATTGTCGAAATAGGAAGGACAAGTGGAAGATCTAAACCATGCAATCAACTCTCCTCACCCAACCCAAATATAAATCAGAAACATTACCTACCACATGCTGGCCATGGTGGTGCATGCCTGTAATCCCAGTACTTGGGAGGGTGAGACAGGAGGATCTCAGGTTTGAGGACATACTCAGCAATGTACTGAGACTGTTGGCAACCTAGTGAGACTCTGTTTCAAAACAAAAAATAAAAAGGGCCGGGGATGTAGCTCAGAGGTAGAATGCCCCTGGGTTTAATGTCCAGTACCATAAAAAGGAAAAGAAAAGAATAATATCACATGCTAGCCACTCTTAAAGACTAAAGGATGCTGATGCGATGGGCCCCATCATAGCTCTATTACATTCACTAATCTGCCCCCTGTGAAACCGTACATGGGAGGATGGCAGTGGACTGCTGCAACTCAGACATGTAGGGTCTGCAGTGGCAGCTGCTATGTCAGGTGTAGTGTCTTTGTCACAGTGGACTGATAGGATCTTAGACACCTGATATGTGGCCACTGATCTAGCACATATATTCTCTTCCATCTCTATCAGGAAAGAGGATAAAAAAACAGTTCATGTCCATTTGGACTAGATTACAGATTATATTTATGACTTTGCCCTTAGGACTGTATTAATTCCCGTCCCCTGACATAAGGTAGTGTGAAGAGCCCTGAATGGCTGGCCAGTGCCATACATTAATCATCTGATGATCAAGAGGTGACTGGTCCGTTGGTGAGGCTCCTTCTCTCTATAGGGTGAGATACTAAAGATTTGGAGGCATCCACATTAGTGAAATTTTTGAAGATCCGGTGGTGTGAGCATGGGAAAAATCCCCTAATCCCCTCCAAAATAAAGGACAAATTATTTTATCTTGCACGTCTGACCACAAAGAAGCAAACCTAGCACCTCTTTGGGTTCCAGCAGTAGCATATTGCACATCTATGGAGATATCCACAGCTTACTGATCCCTCTATCTACTAACTCTGCGACACAAAAGGCTATGGGCTTTGAGTAGGAACCAAGAAAGATTTCTTCAGCAGGTCCAGACTGTGATGTGGGGTCCTCTCAGGAAGTGTGCATTATTAGCTGTGTTTGAGGAATGTATTTGGTGCATTCGGGCTCCCTCCAGAAGTCCATCCTTCCCCTTCCCACAGTGGTGATTTCTCCTTTCTCCTTTTTGTCTCAGGGTTTGAGCTCCAGAAGCTGAAGGAGTCCCATCTCCACCACCTACTGACGTTGTGAACATAAACATGATACTTTACCTCTTTGGGTCATTGTTTCCTCATCTGTAAAACAACCCCTACCACCCTGAAGAGTAAATAAGATAAGACACACGAATGAGCAAAGTGGCCTGTGTCAATGAGCAACAGATGTTAGCATCTCCATCACTTGCCTTTCTCCATAGGAACCTCACGTAAGATGAAGTCTTCTGCAACCTGTTCACCCTGTCTTGACTTCTCAATAGGCACTTCCTTCCTCTTCTCTTGTTTATTTTTAGCTTCTGGAAAGATCTGTCTTGGCCTTTTATTTCTTTTCCCATAATTCTCTTGAACTATGTTTTCTTCGTTACTATTTGTTTTTAAGTTTCTACTTACCACCTCTCCCATCTCTTCCAGTCTTTGATGCCTTCCTTCCATGCCTCTGAACATCTTTCTTGTTTCTTTTCCCTCTTCATACCTGCCCTTCACACCTGGCTCAGTGACACTGTTCCCTTATGCATACATATTTCCTTTATCTTCGCAGAGGTCACGTCCAATTCTCTTTTGGATGAGGGGTAGCTTTCATTCACTCATTCATTCATTGAGAGCCTGTTGGCTTCAAGGTGCTGGACTGGGGCTCTGGGAGGCAGAAATTAGAAACAGTCTCTGTTCTTAAAGAGCTCTGAGTCTAGTGGGGGCTCCAATGAATAAACGCATTCCACTTTGGTGATAGGTCTATGAATGGACAATACAGAGTGAATCGAGAAGGGACAATTAGTGCCAACTGAGGTGGAAGGAAGAGGTATAAAGGAAAGCATTCCAGAGCTGTTGACATCAGATGTGAAGAATAAGCCAGGAGAAGTGACACGCGAATATGTTGGGGGAATTGCGATTCTGGGTAATATTTGCTCTTGCATTGAGTCAAATCTTTCATAGTCAAATCACTTGATTACAGTATTCTGTACATTGAGACAATTTCTTAAAACCTACCTACAGAAGTCCTTTGGGGCTACATTCCTTACAAACTATAGCCTTTCTTTACTAGTAAATGAAAAGCATTGCTGTTCAGGTGATCCTGTGTTCTTTTTTTTTTTTTTTTTTAACGT
>PVJS01061611.1:0-10865 GCA_004027185.1 Glis glis | reverse complement strand
TTCATACCCTGACATATATCAAAATGTATAATTATAATTTACAATGCACCAATAAATGAACATAAAAAGTTAAAAAAAAAAAAAAAGATGACACACAAGTAGCATAAAATGTATTATGAGGATAAACATGACTGATTCATGTTAAGAATAAAACTCAATAAGAGGCAGCAGAGGTGTGTGATTCCCCTTAATAATAGCCTCTTCCATGAGCATCTGGGGGCCACGGGGCAGAGGGGCTGGACAGAATTGACAAGTCCAGCAAAACAGTCAAGCGTGGAGGGGTGGCTATTAAGAGAACATCCACAGTGATTGTATTCCAGGTATCTTCCCAAGAATTATGATGTTATATAAATGAGAGCTAAATTTGTTTTAAAATTATTTTATATTTCTACATTGAATATATTGCCTCAAAATAGAATAGTTCAGGGCTATCAGGCCTGCCTAGCATGGCCCAATGCTGCCATTTGTACAAAGAATCAGTGGCACTGCTGGCCAAAGAGTAGTAGACTCTGGCCTGTGTGGTATTATTTTTGAGAGTTCCAGGAATACTCTGTATCCCACCTAAATATGCCCCTCACCTACTGGTGACATCTCACATTCTTCTCCTTGAGGACTGCGTTCATCTATGCCAGTGGTTCTCAAAATTCAGAGAAGATGAGAATTATCTAATGAGCCTTGTGTTCCTGCTTAACCTTGGAAGGAGCCAGGAGAGGCTTCAGGGATCCCCGGGAATGAGTGTTCTGACTGCAGACGCCCAATGAGCCCCACCTGCCATGTTGCAACCCCAAGGATATGTCCTGAGCTGCATTCCAATCAAAATAACAGAGTCTAACATGTCCTTGAAGGCCCCATCAGGAGCCAGGAAATGACCAAAACACCCTGCATCATCTTGTGATGACTGGACTGATGTCATCCTCACACACATCCCTCTTTCCTGCCCTTTATGAAAGTCTCCTACAAAAGAAGAGCCATGAACCCCCAAGGGTGTCTCTCACTCTGGAGATGGTCCACAGTCTCCCATGAATGTGTATTTCTTGTTTTCCTAAATAAACCTGTCTTTATTTATATTCTTTGTCTTAGAAATTCTTTTCCAACCCACGGTCTCTGCCAAGCCTATTAACGTACAAATCAGAGTTTCTGGTTGAAGATCCTGACTGTGCAACATTGGGGGCTGCTCAGCTACCTGTTTCTTTCACAAGCATCCTAGGTGATGTCAACATTACTCTAAGACACTGTTTGACCCTCATGAAACTTTGAACACTATGCAAAATATCGTCATCAAGCATCATGCCCCCTTTCCACTCTAGCCAGCTGGGACTTCCTTCAGTTCCTGGAACAAACTGTGACCTACCTCTCCTCAGGACCTTTATCTACCCAGTTCCTTTTCCAGGAATGATTCTCCTGTACTTTTTGGACTAAATTCAAATTGCTTCTCCTTTAATGTGTAACCACCATCCCCCCAGGGGAGTTCCCCATCTCTGTTGAATAGATTGGCAATTCTTGCCATGCATACTGCTACACCCTTCACCTGTCCTTTTCAACATGCACTACTTTTGATCAGCATCTGTCTCTTCCCACCTATCCCCACCTCTAAATCACGAACTCTGTGAAAAAAGATGCCATGCTTGTCCCAGTCACCATCTCATCCCCAACACTTCTCACTGTGCTGGGCAGAGCAGCCACTCAGCATTACTGAATGAGTAAATAGATGAAGAAATGTTCATGTGCAAATCTTATGACAGGCAATACTAAATGAAATTACTAATTTATTTGCCTTTTAGATCCATATTTTAGAATTGGGTTAGATAGGGAAGAGAATAAGGATATTTATTTTGAAAGAGGAACAGGAGGTAAGTTCAAAAGGAATTGCAACCAGGTAGAGTGGTGCACACCTGTAATCACAGTACTTAGGAGGCTGAGACAGGAGGATCCCAGGTTCGAAGCCAGTCTTAGCAACTTAGCAAGACTCAGCAACTTAGCAAGACCCTGTTTTAAAAATGAAAATAAATAGGGTTGGGGTGTATAATGGTTTGGATTTGGGGTGTACCCCAGCCCTCACGGAAATGGGGTGGCAATGTTGGAAGTGGGGGCTTGGTTGTGATCTCAGCAGTGGATAAATGCACTGTAATAGATTGATTTGGGTGGTGGCCCAGGGCGGTAGGGTGTGGATGGAAAAGGTGGGTTCCTGGGGCTGTGGCCGTGGGGATTATGTATGGCTCCTCCTGCCCTTGCTTGCTCTCTTACTTCCAGCCTCCATGATGTGAGGAGTGCAGCACATGTGATCTTCCTGTCTCCACTTCCTGCTGCCATGCCCTGAAATCCGAAGTCTCTGGCTTCACATGGACTGAACCCAGAAATATGAGCAAATAAATTTTCTTTCCTCTGAGTTATGTGGTCAGGTCTTTAGATGATAGCTGTGAGAATGCTGATGAATACAGGGTGTACCTCAGAAGTAGAACGCCCCTGGGTTTAAATCCCAGTACCGTAAAGGGAAAAAAAAGGAATTAAAAAAATCACTCCTCAATTTGCTATAGAACATGACCTGAGATAAAACACTAATGTCTGTGTTAAGCTGGGTATACAAGAAGTTTTCCATTCAGCACTCAGTTATGGTCTACATATCATTCAGCCAAAGCTCTCACTGTTAATAGTGGTTAAACACCAACCATGTCAGGGGACTGGGAGAGGCTGTGGAAATCATTTCTGGAGAGCTGGGGGTGGGGGATGGGTAAGCGACATTAGGATGGTTAATTCCATATTAGTTCATTCAGTGGGCCTCTATTAGATGTGGAGGCTCTCTCATTTGTGGTTATTAACTAAAAAGGATTGAGAAAAACCATTTTCTATAGTTCTTCTTTTCCTGAAGTCTCCAATAAAATTTAAATAAGCCCCTATTGAGTGGCAGACACCTGGGATTAAAAAAAAAATGAATGAAATAAGGGCTGATTCCTCCCAAAGTTTTTAATCTGGTTGTTGACTGTGCAACAAATAGCCATCACACCTCAGAGATATGCAACAATAAATACTAAGCCCTTGTGTATCTGTGAGGATCAGCTTATCTACACCTGATGCACCCAGGTGTCTGAATGTCATCTGTAGGTAAACAAATCCAGGATGGTCTTGGCTGGGTCAGCTGAATCTCTCTGTGTCTCATCCAGGGACCAGCAGGCTAGGCCCTGCCTGCAGTTTCATGGCAATGGCTGAAGCACAAGAGAATCAGTCCAATCTCAGAGATGCTTCTCCCAGTCTCTGCTTGCATCCAACTCTCATGCATTCCCATGGGCTGAAGCCATTTATACGGCTGCACTCAGAACCAAGAGGCAAAGAAAAAACTTCATGTCTGTTGAGAAGACTGCAAAATCACTTTGCCAAGGGTGTGGCTCTGAGAAAGGGGAAGATAAATCAGGGCCATCAGTGTTATCTACCATAGTAACCTAAACAAAGGAACAAAAGATTAGAATCCAATAGACTCTGAGGAACATCAGGTCAGGAAAATAAAATGTATTCCTTTATTTTTATATCTGATTTCAGCATAACTCTAGTGAGTTATTTTTAGACATCATTGGCAGGTCAATATGTTTTCTTAAACTTTCCTAGATGGTCAAATTTAAAATCTATGTGAAAGATTAAGAACTTGCCATAAAGCCCTTGAATCTAAAGTTGGCTCAGCATTAGAAAAACACCAAGGAGCAAGGGTTTTAATAGCACTAGATAATAGCTGTGGAAGAAAAGTGCCTGAGTGCTATTTTAAAAGTACTAGGCATTAGAAAGCCACAAGGAGGATGCTCTGAATTGTGTTTCCATTCTTTACTAAGATGCTTTGTGCAATTAGTAGTGTTTCTCTCAGAATAAATAGTAATTTGGAATTCATCCAAATTAAAAGCCCAAATGAAAAAGGAACATTAGTGGTGAGTAGAATGTTAAAAGAGTCAAGCTTCTCTAGGGCAGATATGTGTGCAAGTTGGTGCAATTTAAATAAAATCTTTAGAATCCATGTGGAGTAAAAGCAGAATAAATAGACAAGAAGCTGGCACAAGGAGGAAACCAAATGATCTTCTACACAGAAGGGTAATTCCCATCTAGTTTTCTGAACACTCCAAAAATCAAATTAAATTCTGTATATGCCACAGGGAAGTCTGCATTAGCCTCTTAAAATATAAAATAGCAAGTATATGTAAAATAAGTCAGTATGCATTTTTTTGTGATTTAGTATCTTATTAGGTGAATGCTATAAAGTGGAAAGAGTAGCTCCGTCACATAACATTGTAATTGCATGACTATGGATGCTGCATTCTTTAGGGACATTGTGAAGCATTTCCAATATCGTTCACCATGAGTATTCAAGACAAGGTCCTAGACCATATCACCTGGATCTAATTTCTTACTATGCTGTCAGCACCATCTTGCTACAGTGTCTGTTGGTCACATAGCAGGGCTTGGATATCACATATACGAAGCCACGTTGCATCCAGGTAGTGCTGACTAGTCTGCAATATCTAAAATTATTTATAATGTCCAAGAGGAAGTCAGCATGGAAGTTCTAGCCTGTGCCTATCATAGTAGCAAATAATCATGGACTTGGGATAATATAAATAAATGCTAGCTACCATATTAAAAACTTAGCTCCCACAAATCAAAGATGATTCTGCTGCAGTGGGAAAAGGTATGGTCTGGGACCAAATTCTTATGCAAAACAACCCCCCAAAAAACCTTTTAGCATTATCTTATACTATATGCAAAACACCTAAAACTATAAACTTCTAGGAGAAAACATAGGCAAATATCTTTGTAACCTTAGGTTAATCAAAGATGTCTTATGATAAGAATAACAACAACAAAAAACATGAATCAATCCAGGCATGATGGTACAAACCTATAATCCCAGCTACTCCAGAGGCTGAGGTAGAAGGGTCATAAGATTCAGGCTAGCCTGGACAATTTAGTGAGACCCGGTCTCAAAATTAAAATAGCTCAGTGACAAAGCACTTGTCTAACATGCATGAGGCATGAGACCCTGGATATTCCCTCCTGCAAATATATATATTTTAATGGGAAATACATATAATGGGATTATATGTTGCATGTATAATCCCATTATATATGTATATATTACATGTAATCCCATTAAAAAGAGTATTGATAAATTAGTATCTTAGTCTATTTTCTGTTACTATAAAAGAATACCTGACACTGGGTAATTTATAAAGGAAAGACATTTATTTAGCTCATGCTACTGGAAGCTAGAAGTCTAAGACCAGGTGGTTGCGTCTGGCCAGAGCCTTGTGCTCCATAACATGGTAGAAAAGTAGAAGGCAAGCGGGCACAAATGGAAGAGACAAAACATGATAAGGACACTCACTTCACATCAACTCCCTCCCTCCCTTGAGAATAAGTCCTATGAGAAAGGCATTAACCCTCTTAATGACCCAATTATCTGTTAAAGACCTCACCTCCCCATGCCACAACAGTGGCAATCAAATTTTAACATGAGGTTTGGAGGGGACAAACTATATGCACACCATAGCAATGGGACCTCACCAACATTAAACCCACTCTGAAAGATGCTGTTAGGAAGAGAGACCAGGCACAGACTGGTCTTTAGCAAAGGACTTACCTCTTAAAGGAACTGATTGGAATATATAAAGAACTATTCTAATTCAAGGAAAATAAGGCAAACACATTTTTTTTATTTGCAGAAGACTTGAGCTGATACTTCACAAAAAAGGAGATACAAGTGGCAAAGTAAGTACATGAAAAACTTCTCAACATCATTAGCTACTAGTTAAAAGCCCAGTGAGATAGTACTACATGTCTACTATATCAACTTTTAAAAAACTGAAAAAGCCAGTTGTTAAAATGGATACAAGGTGACTAAAACACTCATATATTTCTGGTGGGAACACAATGTACGACCACTTCAGAAAAGAGTTTCTGAAGCAGTTTCCTGTAGAGCTCAATATATACCTACCAAAGGACCTACAATCTGTACTTCTAGATATTTACTCAGAAGAAAATATTTCTCTCTACAAGGACCTGTTTGAGAATGTTTATAGCACTTTTAAAATAAAATAATAGCCAATACCTAGAAGCAACTCTAATATCTTTAGCTGTCAAGAAATAAACAAATTGTGGTACATCTATAAAACAGTATTATTGCCAGGTGTGGTGACCCATGCCTGGAATCCCAGTACTTGGGAGGTTGAGACAGGAGGATCACCAGTTTGAGGACAGTGCTCAGTTACTTAGTAAGATACTGTTTCAAAATAACAAATGAAATAGGTCTGGGGTGTAGCTCAGAGTTAGGATGCTCTGGGTTTAACCCCCAGTGCTACACACACACACACACACACACACACACACACACACACACACACAAACACACACATAATGATTGCCATGTTTTGAGATTAACTAAGATTAAATAATATTTGTAAAGAATTTAATGTACCACCTACAGACAGTATAACCTCAATAAATGTTAGTTATCATTTTTAGCTAGCCTAGATTCAAATCTGCTTAGTAAAGACAGCCCAGTACAAAGGGAAGGGGAAGGGCAAGAAAGAAGTGAATCTATGGAATTACTATCATAAACAATGTGTACATATGAGATTATACCAACATCATTCTCAGTACTACATGTCGGGGGGGAGTCGGGGGGGAGGGACACCAAGAGCTGTGTGCATGTATGTTAACACCAAACTGATATTCATTGTGATGTGAGACTACAATGCACCAATAAAAACATGTAAAAAAAAAAGAGCAGCAAAGATCAATCTATAGTTTTAATGAGGATTAGTATGACTGACTTATCTCTTGATACTGGTATAGTTTTTTCTTCCTTTTGAACAAAAGTTTGTAGAAGAACATTTAAAATATCTATTACTAATTAATTCCCCTAACAGTCACTGAGTGCCCGACATCACCCTACACACTGGGGATATGATCTAATGATCACTAAGATACCATCTCTACTGTGAACTTATATCAGAGTGAGTTCAAAACTCATAAATCAGCCAGGCGTGGTGGCACACGCTTGTAATCCCAGTACTTTGGGAGGTGGAGACCGGAGGATCTGGGTTCGCAGCCAGCCTCAGCTCTCTCTCTCTCTCTCTCTCCCTGTCTCTCTCTCTCTCTACCTAGTGAGGCCCTCCGCAACTTCGTGAGACCCGGTTTCAAAATAAAGTATAAAAAATAGGGCCAGGGGTGTAGTGCGGAGGTAGAACGCCCCTGGGTTCAATCCCCGGTACCTCAAAAAAAAACCTCATAAATCAGTTGGGCATTGGTGGTGCACACCTGTAATCCCAGTACTTGGGAAGCTGAGACAGGAAGATCACAGGTTCGAGACTAGCCTTGGCAACTTTGCAAGACCCTGTTTAAAAATAAAAAATAAAATAGGCTGGGGTGTAGCTCAGAGGTAAAATGCTCCTGGGTTCAGTACCCAGTACCACAATAAATAAATAAATAAATAAATAAATAAATAAATAAATAAATAAATGAAATGCTTCTCTAGCTTAAAATGTAATTCTTATAATGTTAAAAACCTTTAATGTACTTATTTTAAAATTATTTCCTTTCTAAGCATATAGGCACATTGTTATTCTTAGCAACAGATACAAAGGATATTGAAAGCCAAACTGCTTATAACAAAATGGTGGTTAGTGGCTCATACTTGTCCTCTTCCTATTATGCTCATGAAAGAAATCAGCCCTATTTCTGAGTTTACTTGGAACCAAGTTTTATCTTCCTTTACATTTTATAAAAGTTTTTACTCATGACTCATTTTCTTTCTAACATAGCTTTGCAAATATTGTAATCATCTGTTTATACTCATGTCAATTGCTTTCTATTATCTGGTATTTCGTCCTTTTATATTGAGATCAGAAATTATGGTTAGTTATTTCAAAGTGCTGAGGTACATTGGAAAGTACTGTAAATTATTTGATTACTTAATTCATATTAACTAAATGACTAGAGTTCTTATCCTGAACTACCTCATATAATAATTTGGCTTCAAAAGTCATTCCATTTTTATACTTATTGTCAAATCCTGTAGCACCAATCTATATTATTGAAACAGATGATGAAATCTTATTCTAAAAAATCAATCTCTCTTTCATTGGTTTGATCTTATTGCCTTCATTCTCTTTCTAACCATTTAACTTTATCCTTTAAAAAAAAGGAAATTTCTGAGAAAAGACAATTTATTCTTCAAAATGCCCAGTCACCTAAATTTTAGAAAATTTAAGCTGTAGTTTTCTAGGGTGTGAGTGAATTAATAGCTTTTTTTTGAGTAGTGAAACCACTGTGTATTTTCCCAATTGCAAAAAGCACCATGAAGCACAAAAACAAAACCATGAAAACCCAAATGTACGTACAACTCCTCAACCATCACACATCAGTTGAGAGCAGTTAATGAGCTTAGTAAGCCACAGCGCAACACTAGCCCAACTGGATGAGAGTGCTGTAATCAGAACTGACCTTGACTTTGGCTATAAATGTGAACAGTGGTATAGCTCAGTGCATTCATTGCAGATCCACTGCACTTGCATACTTGCATGATACTCAAAAGATGTTTTTAAGAAAATTGATGCTCTCTGACTGAGAAAATAATGATCAATGTTTTGGGTCCTAGTAAAGAATTTAGTTCATTAATAAACATTCTATCTGAGTTAAAAAAAGAAACCCATATCTTCTATCCCAAATGAAAAATATAAAAAGCAAAAGGAAGAACACTGAAACTAAAGGTTCACCTTGAGTCACTATAGAATGGTTATGGATTCTGCTTAACATGAGTGCAGCCATCTTGAGCCATAACTGCCATGATCGCCCCGAGATAACCCGTATTGGTTTTTCCTGCATAGTTTCCCAGCAAACTATAAATAGACAAAACCACTAGATTGATATGTAAAGCTTTACAACCAGCCCCTGTGCCAGGAATGTGCCTGATTCTTTGATATTAGCTTAAGATAAACCAACTACATTACAGCTTGGATAAAGACACTTTTGTTTTGACTGATTTTACACACACACTCACATACACACCCCTGCTTCTCACCCAAACTGTGGGGATCGATTTTTGTCTTGCTGATGCCCAGGTCCACAACTGTCAGTGCATCACTCAGTAAGTTACACAGTACACAATTGCAGATCTATCTGCCTCTCTCTCCCTTTGCTCACAGCAAGCTGGAGCCAGTTCTCACACAACGGGGCTGGGTGATTCCAGAACATCAGTGTTGACTCAAGGAATTTGGAAAAAAAGAAAATGCATTCTAGAAGTTTTACCTATCATATCTATTTTAGAGGGTTAAAGTCACCTAGGAATTAATAATCCATGGACAAAGTTTGTTTTAAAATGTCAATGAATACTCAGCTTGTTTGGAAGTATCTTTTTCACTATTATACAATGTTTTCTTCTAATGGTCATACTTCTGAATGGGAAAATGTCTAGTATCATGTGACCATAGGAAAACAATGCTAAACATGTACAATTGGTATGTGCACTTCTCCTCTAGGGTGCACACAGCATAGAGGACCCCAGAGTAAGATTAATTTATGCCCTAAATTGCTAATAATACAATTTGTCCTACTCTAAGACCTATCAGTGTTATTTTATAAACGCCCAATAACTTCTAAACATTCCATAATTGGGCTTTTAAAAAAAACGGAATGCATCTACTAATAAGTGTTCTATATCTGAGAAATTATATATTATAAACATATAGTTTTTAAAAGCTGGTCAACAATTAACTCAGAAATTAACTTCTAGCCTAAATTTCACAGATACAGTTGGATTCTGAAGTCGTGCCAGTCAGGAAAGCAGGAAGAACTGGTTTCTGTGTGGGGACAGCTTATTTTCTCCTTAATGGCAATACTCACAGTAAGAGTTAAGAGCTGTATGCAGTGGCACACACCTGTAATCCCAGTGCTTGGGAGGCTGAGGCAGGAAGATTGCAGGTTCAAGGCCAGCCTTAGCAACTTAGTGAGACCCTATTTCAAAATAAAAAAAAAAGGGCTGGGGTATATCTTGGAGGTAGAATGTCCCTGGGTTCGATCCCCTGTAGTAAAAAAAGAAAAAAGAGCATCTACTTGGAGTGTGAGCACCCTAGTACTGACATAGGAGCCCTGTCTACAGACTACAAGAAAGTGACAGTGAAGGGAGGGCTAAATGTGCAATGTGTGCATGTATGATGTTCATACCCTGACATATATCAAAATGTATAATTACAATGCACCAATAAATGAACATAAAAAGTTAAAAAAAGAAAAACAATTAGCACAAAAAGGGTCATAAAGTACCATCATGTGCCATAACACCCAGCCACTCATTCTCAGGCTATCTAGACAGTCTGCTTAAACTATATTTTGACTTAAAGTGGGTTCCAACATTTGGTGTATCTGAAATTATTCAGTTAAAGTCTTACGTAAAATATAATATCTAAAGCAGGTAAAGATTGAGTTTCTTAGGTTCTGGGTGGGAGGAGGGCCTCCTGTCCCAAACTCCCAATGATTAGCAACCTCTTTTTCTTCCTTCCCTACATGATGGTACCTAGGGAAGTTCTGTGGAATCTCTGTGAGCAGGGATTAAAAATTACTGAAACATTTGCAAAGAAACTTAGGAGTTTCCATCTTAATAAATAGCTTGGAAATCTTTTCTGTTCATATTTGATCTTCTGTTTTCTGACTAAAAGACAAGGCTTGAACATAATCAACATCTAGTTACCATGGCAGACAGAACAAATTTGCTCATTACTGCTGCATTTCTTCTTTTTTTCTTTTTTTTTTTTTTTGTGGTACCGGGGATTGAACCCAGGGGTGTTCTACCTCCGTGCTACACCCCCGGCCCTATTTTTTTATATTTTATTTTG
>PVJS01061610.1:0-10944 GCA_004027185.1 Glis glis | reverse complement strand
ACATACACAAACCTATAAGACTCAATCACTATCTGGAGCATGAAAGGGAGGGAAGGGGGAGGGAATAAGGTGGGATTGGAGGGAGGGCTAAATGTGCAATGTGTGCATGTATGATGTTCATACCCTGACATATATCAAAATGTATAATTATAATTTACAATGCACCAATAAATGAACATAAAAAGTTAAAAAAAATAAATATTCTGTATATGTCTATTAGGTCCATTTGGTTTATAGCGTTCTTTAGGTCTGAAGTGTCTTTACTCATCTTTTGCCTGGAAGATTGATCTAGTAGTATGAGTGGTGTGTTGAAATCTCCTAATATTGTATTTGGGTATATTTGAGACCTGATATTCTGAAGAATTTGTTTTATAAAAGTGGATGCTCCCGAAGAATTTGTTTTATAAAAGTGGATGCACCCACATTTGGGGCATAAATGTTTACTGTCATTATATCTTCTTGTTGGATTGTTCCTTTTATTAATAAAAAGTGACCCCTTTTGTCTCTTCTGATGTGTTTTAGCTTAAAGTCTGTTTTGTCAGATATGAGCATTGCTACCCGTGCTTGTTTTTAGTCTCCATTTGCATGATACATCTTTTTCCATTCTTTCACCTTTAGTGTACAGATATCTTTGACTGTAAGGTGAGTTTCTTGCAAACTGCATATAGTTGGATTATGTTCTTCAATCCACATTGCCAGTCTATGCCTTTTTATTGGGGAGTTAAGGCCTTTGACAATCAGTGTTATCATTGATAAGAGTTTTGTTTCCTTTCATTTTGAGTTCTATTTTTTGTTTGATGTAGTCTTATTTCTCCTTTGCTTAGTTGTCCATCTGGTGGAGTTTGCTCATCCTCTGGTTCTGGAATTTGCTTCTTTTTTCTTCTTTGTGTTTTATTTCTTTATTTTCTCTAGTGCTGGCTTGATAGTCATGAATTCTTTTAGTTTCTGCTTGTCTTGGAACTTTTTTTTCCTCCATTAATTTTGAATGGTATGATTGCTGGATATAGCAGTCTTGGTTGGAAGTTGTTTTCTTCCAGGATCTGGAATACATCATACCAGGCCCTCCTGGCTTTCATGACTTGGGTTGAGAAGCCTGGAGTGATTATATATGTTTTGCCCTTGAATGTCACCCATTCTTCTGTTCTCCCTGTTTTAAGATTCTTTCCTTGGCCTCTATGTTAGTCATTTTGATTATTACATGGCATGGGGAAGTTCTTCTTTGATCTTGTCTTGTTGGTGTTCTGAATGTCTGGTATTATTTCTCTGAAGAGGTTTCTTATACCCTTGATTTGTGCTTCTAGACCTTCTTCAATGCCTATTATCCATAAGGTTGTTTTATTTTATGCCATATTTGTTGGATATTCAGGTCGTGTTGTTATACTGTCTTCTCTATATTGTTGATTATGTTTCAGTTTTGAATGAACTATCTTCCAAGAGTGATACTCTGTTTTCCATATGGTCTAGCCTGCCAGAGGTGGTTTCTATTGAGGTCTTTATTTATTGACTTCTTCATTTCTCTTAAAGCCTCTTTTTGTTTCTTACTTAGGGCCTCAATTTCTCTACTGATACGCTCTTTCATTTCCTGAATACTTTCTTTGAGGCTTTTGATCATAATGAAGATCAAAATTTGGAATTCTTTTTCTGGCATCTCCTGCAGATCAGTATTGATGATCTTCCTTGTTGTTGAGTTGTGGGAGTTTATTGTTTCCTTGCTGTTCTTCATTCTCATGTTTTTAGAGTTCTCAGGTTTGTATTTCTGTTGTCTTGGCATTTTCTTCCTCTTTCAGTGTGAGTCCTGTGTCTGTTTGTTATCGCTTCATAATAAAGCCTATGCTGGGGGTATATATTTGCTTCTACAAATCTGTCTCATATAATCAAACTTTTAAATTTGTCACCCAGAGCCTCTTTAACAAGATATAGTTCTTAGTACTGGCAAACAGGAGTATCTCATTGGCCGTACTTCGTAGGGCCAGAGACCATGATGTTCTGTTCAGAGCTTGCTGCCTGCTGGTTGGGATTTAATGACCCACAAACACCACCACTGCTCTGCTGATTGTGAACCCATTAAACTGCAGAGCACTGACCTCTGGCCTCTGTGGCCAGTGAGCCTAAGCTCAGCTGGGCCAGTGGTTACTATGTTCCAAGCTTGTGGCCTGGCTCACTGAGCTTTGATGGCCCAGGGACTCTGCCTTTCATCTGCTGGTTATGATCACATGCAGCACTTTCAGTCACTGGCATGTATGCATGCTAGACACAAACTCTGCTGGAGGAGAGAATAAGTTCCCAGCCTGTAGCTGTGCTTATGAGAACCCCTGCCAGGCCCCTGGTCTCCCTACTTTCAGGGCCCAAGCTCTGGCAGAGAGAGATTTTACTGTTCTGAGCCTGGGGTTTGCGTGGATCCATTATTTAGCCCCAGGGACACCACTGCTGCTCTGGGCAGCTGCAATCATGTGAGCCCTTATTGGCCTAGAGTGTTGGTGCTTGTAGCACCCAAACATGGCTGGGTATGAGTTTATAGGTTTTTGAGCCTGAAACTCAGTAGGATGAGTTATTTCATCCCACAGGCACCACAGCTGGCTGTCCTGTGGTGATTGCTAGAGACCCTGCAAGGGCACAGTGAATTGCGGACTTTAGGTCTTCCTGCCCAAATGTCTTTAGGGGCTGTCTGCTAATTCATGTTTCTGCTGTGTCCAACTGTAGCCCTCACCCCACCACTGCAGGGGTGATTTGCAAACTCACAAACCCCATGAATCTATTCATTGCCAAGAAAGCCCCTGTGGCATGCAGGGCAGTCTCCCACTGGGACAGCCTGTTAACTCATAGTCTTGACAAGTGCCATTTGGATCCCTGCAGGCAGAGATGAGTTCAGCTGCAGTCACAGGATCTAGCTGGGCTGTATGGGTAGTTGGGTCTTTGTCCAGCATAGAAAAGAGCAACTGCTTTTGATGATGGTCTGTAGTCACTGACTTAACAAGGTTCTGCTGCTGCTTCTTTGCTGGAGTTGGTCTTTGGGAGCTGCTGGTCCCAGCAGCCACTGGCCCCACCCAGGCTCAGCAAGATGGTGCTGCCACCACTCTCTGGTCACACCAGGCAAGATGCAGGGAACTCCTGTCAGTCCTCTGCTCTCTTTGCTGCCTCAGATTCCACTGTGTTTTGGTTGTTGATGTTCCGTTGAGTTTTGGCTGCTTTTCTTCCCTAGTCGAGAAGCAGTCTTCCTGCTGGTTGAGTTCTTTTTTTTTTCGGTACTGGGGATTGAACCCAGGGGTGTTTTACCTCCGAGCTACACCCCCGGCCCTAGTTTTTATAATTTATTTTGAAACTGGGTCTCATGAAGTTGCGGAGGGCCTTACTAAGTAGCTGAGGCTGTCCGTGAACCCGGATCCTCTGGTCTCCGCCTCCCAAGTACTGGGATTACAAGCGTGCACCACCACGTCTGGCTCCTGCTGGTTGAGTTCTGAGTCGCAGAGTGCCTGAAACATGCTGTCTCCCTCTATTTCACCATCTTTAATCTCATCATAATTTTTTTTGTTGATTTTTGGACCATGCATGTAAAAGCACAGTGAATCTTGTGGTTAATAGTATTTTTGTCCACAAAAGGCACATCTCTTCTTTTGTCAGGTCACTGGGGGACTGAGTTAATCTCATTTGTAGTTGAGCTGGTTTTGGATTTAGCAGTCACTTTAGTTAGATTCAGTTTGCCACTGGCTTTAAATTATTTGAGGTGGGATCAGAATGTATTCTCTAGCAGGCTTGGATTCTAAATGCCTGTATATTTCCTTGCCTGTAGCCCTCAGCAGACCCCACAGACTGTGCCTCACAGTCTGTCATAGGTCAATTGCTTTCCTTGACCACAGGTGGCTGCTGCCTTGGACTCAGCACAAGACCTGGAGTGCTCAGTGCTTCTCTAGTTCTTCAGCCCAGCACCAAACTCCATCAGACCCAGCATAGTGGCACCTCAGAGGTGGGCCCTCTCGAATCTCTTGCCCTGCCTTAACTAGGCACTGCTGCTGCCTTGCACTCAGTGCAGGATGTAGAGTTTCTCCTGGATCTCCTAGTCTGTCTTCAGCAGGCTACATCAGGCCCCATATCTTGTACCTCATGGGTCTCACACATCTCTTTTATTCCTAATCCAGTGACAGGTGACTTCTTTGTACTTCTGATGGCCTAGAGAGCCTGTTCTTGCACCTCAGAGGGGTTTCTCGTGGATATTATAGTCCACTCCTAATATTTCTTGTGAGCACTCAGTGATGGCCTGTGGATTGGAGTTGAAAGGTAGGTGTAGACTCTCTTTATTTCTGGGGGATCTTAGGGATTCCAAACTATCAGCCTTTAAAGTTTATTAGAAGTTTGGCTGGGGATTTGTTTTTTTACTCCAGTCAGCGGCAGCAACTTCTTTGGCTCTCCCAAGGATAAGAGGTGGCATTGGGCTCTTCTTTCCTAGGAGTGTGAGCCAAAATAAGGGCCATATCATTGAATCAGACTCGCAAGAATCAGAGATAATAACCACTGTCATGCTTTGCTTATAATTTCAAGTATTTGGTAATTAAGAGGCTAAAAAACACAGACAGAGAGGTGTGAGATGTGAGGGTGGTTCTCCTCTCAGGTCCTTCCTTTCAACCTCAGATGCATGCAGTCTGATTCAGAGTAGGCCTCATCTCCCAGTGAAATGTCGGGCTATTATCTCCTGTAGTAGAAGTGTTTATGCTACATCTCCATTTTATAACTTAGTTTATATGATATTTTCTAAGAAGCCATTGCTCAGAAATCCATAGATTCTGGGTTTAAGAACCAGTTGCTGACCAGAGATAAGAATAGTCATATTTTTTACAAATATTCCATAGATAAGGACCCACCTGCAATTAGTATACTTATTCAATTTACTTAGAGTTCTGGCTTTATTTTCCACAAGGAGATTAGATGAGGTTACCTGCCTCTGTTTGTGTTTTTAGTATCATCCCCCCTGGTAGAGAGAGTAAACCCAGAGGCATTCTACTTCTGAGCTATATCCCCAGCCCTTTTTATTTTGAAACAGAGTCTTGCTAAGTTGCTGAGGGTCTCGCTAAGTTGCTGAGGCTGGCCTTGAACCTGTGATCCTCCTGTCTCAACCTCTCAAGTATTGGAATTACAGGTGTGTGCCACCATACCCAGACCTCTACTGAATTTTCAAGTAAATTTCAAATGTTTAATTTCAGAGAGCTCTCCCTTGTTCACTGACTGCTCTTTTTTGTAGCTTACTTTTCATATTTCATGGGTACATTGTCCTCTATGTCTCTCTGAGAAATTAATATGCATATTCTAAAATATTTTTCTGCTTCCTGTATTACCTATATTACCATGCTTCTTTCTTTTCTGCTTAATTCTTTTAGTTTCTTTTATGATGTTATTTTTACTGAAATGTCTGGTGATCCTTATTAATCATATTTAAGAGTAAATCAGTAAACAGTTGATTAGAGTATCTTTCAATGTGCAGGGAAATGTGCTCTGGTGACCCTCTCTGATGGGTGATGAGGTATGAATGGGTTTTCTGTTCAGAAGCTCCACGCTTCAGTTTCTATAGACCCTCTTCTAAGTGGTCAGTTTCTCCATGGAAGAATTATCTCATCTTCTGCCTGCAGGGTGGGACCTGAGTAGGAGCTACCTCTGTTTACTTGGAAGATTTTGAATACATTAGCTCTGGATGTCCCCATCCTTAAGTTTAGATCTCTCAGGTGAGTTTATCTGGCAACAGACTCTCTCCAGGGAGATGCAGAAAGGATACTAACTTGCCTGGAATCTTCAATTTGATAAAAGAATGTGGGATTTAAGTGATCTGTGTACATTAAGCCAATCTCTTTGTTTAGTCCTCAGTTTTATACTTTCATTTTGCCTTTTCCTCCTTCCTTCCTTTCCTCAGTGCTGGGGTTTGAACCCAGGGCCTTATGCATACTAGGCCACCACTCTACCACTGAGCCACACTGCCAGTCCTGTGCTTCAATTTTCTATGATATTTGCTATCTCTGTGTCCCAAGTCTTGCTTTCCTTTATTCATCTCACTATGGGAAGATGAAATCTAAACACAACTAGTGTGTGCTAAGTTAGTCTCTTCTTCTTTTTCCACTTTCCATGTTCTACAGATCCACTCAGATCAGGTGACACTGGCATCTCTTCTCTTGTTCTTTTTCTATCCTTGTTCTGTACCTCACTGACCTAAGGTAAATATTTTCTCTTCAGAACCTGACATTGCATGACTAATAATTTCTTCTTCAGAACAAAATGACCACACAATCAACCTTTCCCTGTTTTGGTTCATTTGGTGTAGAGATCATCATGTAATTTCAAACTCTGGTAATGTGGCAACTTAGAGATTATTTATTTATTTATTTATTTATTTTATTTGTTTCATACTGGGGATTGAACTCAGGGGCATTCTACTTCTGAGCTATACCCCCAGCCCTTTTTATTTTGAAACAGGGTCTTGCTAAGTTGCTGAGGGCCTCATTAAATTGCTGAGACTGACTTTGAACCTGTGAACCTCTGACCTCAGACTCCCAAATACTGGGATTACAGGCGTGAGCCTCTGTACCTGGCTAACTTGGAGAAAATTTAATATTAGCACTTCTCATTTTCTAAAGTCATTCATGTCATAATGGGTGGTTGGCATGGATTCAGTGGCTAAAGCTTATTTTCTGGGAACTCTGACAGAGTAACCATTAGTGTGGTATGGCCCAAGCTAGGCATATATATTTTGACCTTCTAAGTGAAAGGTCCACTGTGGGCTCACATTATGGAGAGGCAGGATTTTTTAGTTCTCTGTAGGACCACAGTACTCTTTAAATACCCTGAGAGTATGTTCTAAGGTGAAAGAAATTTTACTCCAGCAAATCCAGGATTTTTGTTCTGGCTCTGTTTCTCAAAGAATCACCTTGTAGCATCTAAATAATCCTTGTAGCATCCCATTACCTCTGTATTATTTACTCTTATTAGTATTAAATACTTCCCTCTTGGAACTCATCAAGACCAATGAGGTTGCTATTCAGAGAAGATTGTTCATCTTTTCTTTTAGGGGGAAAGAGGATGTTGAACATGAAACTTGCCATTGCCATGGTGCTGCTACTTTTGATTTTTCACCTGATTGCTGTGTCAGCTCTTTGGGCAGGCTCATCTGCTGCCTTTCAAAAATATAACTATTAGCTGGGCATGGTGTCTCATACCTATAGTGCCAAATACTTGAGAGGCTGAGAAGGGAGAATCACTTGAGACAATGAGCTCAAGATCAGCCTGGGCTACATAGTGAGACCCTGTTTAAAAAAAAAAATATATATATATATACATATAACTACTATCTGGAAGAAAATATTGACATTAATAGGAAACAACTTCTAAAGAGGAAATAATGAAAGGAGAGAAGAAGTTGATGGGCACCAAAAGGATGACATCAGCAGTTTCATTAGGGAATAGTATAAATAATGTCTCAAGCTTTGGAGGCCACAGAGAATCTAAAAGAGAAATTCCCTTATCCTTTCTTCTTCCTCTTCCCCAGAAGGACAAGAAATGATTTGAGCAAGTTACTCATAGTTTGTGGGTTAGGTTAGGGGTTTTGGGAAGAATTTCAGTTATCATTTACTGTAACTTTGTTCAGAAAAAAATTTCTACACAGTGTTGCTGCCTCCAAAACTGCTAGAATTTCTAGGTTAAACAATGTGTAAAGATTTTAGGCCATTCTTATGGAGGAAAATTGAAGAACAAATTTATGGGCAAAACAATTCTGGTATTTTCCATTATGGAGAAGATGGTAAAGAAATATGTGAATCTCAAAGATCTGTTACTTTTCTTATGGGGGTAAGGTGTTTTGATGTACTTTTGTTAAAGTAAAAATAAAAGTGCTGTGCTGTTTTTTATTTTGTAAAATAATATAGTTAACTGACAATCCCACTAAGTAACCAAAGCAAAGCAAAGCAAAGCAAAACAAAACAAAATGAAACACAGATGAATCATAAGTATTTAGGTTGCATTCAAAATAAGATTTCATGTCATCTCTGTAACAGTGTTGTCAGGAAAAAAGTAAAAGCTGGCATATTACTGACATGTGAAATTCCTGGGTTCAAAGATGGCTATTCATTTGGGAATCTTCAGGTTTTGCACAATTTTTAGTATATGTAAGAATAAAATGGAAACAATAAAAATATCAAACTGATCATTTTAAGATAATTCACTGCCCTAGGGAGTGTGGAGGAGGGGAAAACTCCTATGGTCCTGTTGATGACGTGAGAGCTTGGTCATTTAGAGCTCATGTTGGCACAACCCAGGGCTCACTATTCCCTGGTGTTGCCACTGTCCCTTATCACCAGTGGGATGAAGAGCACACAATCTATCCTTAACTTGTCCTTCTAGCTTTATTCTCATAGTATCCCCCATGTGGTCCTTTGGTCAGACTGTTCTAATTATTGTTGTTTTCATACTCTCTCACCTCTCTGCCTTGTTCACAATGAACTTGGAATGTCTACGTTTGCACCTCTGCATACAGAATCCTACCCATTCTCCCAAGTCTATCTCAAACATCAAATACTTCAAGAAGATCCCTCATCCTTTCCCCATACCCAGTCGCCCTAGATGATGCTACCTTCGAGCACTGATTATCTTTTCTACCATACAGTATTGATTACATACTCCTTTGCATTGTAGTTATTTTCAAGCCTTAGGAATTCATTTCACACATCACTTCCCCCTTCAAAATACATTTAGCTTCGATGGATTGATTATTTTGGCAAGTATTTATCAATTCCTCTTTCCATGTAATATGCAGGCACCATGAAGAATGCAAAGGTAATTGGAATATTAAGAAGTTTGCAGTCAGCTGGGCACAGTGGTGCATACCCATCATCCCAGTACTTGGGAAGCTGAGACAGGAGGATTGCAGGTTCAAGAATAGCCTCAGCAATTTAGCAAGGCCCTCAGAAACTTAGTGAGACCCTGTTTCAAAAATGTAAAAAACAATAAAATAAAACAGAGCTGGGGGTATAGCTCAGAGGTAGAATGCCTTTGGGTACAATCCTTAGTTACTTCCCCATCTGCTGCATACATAAAGTCTATAGTCAACCAAGGGAGAGAGGATATAAAAAACAGCTGTAAAGCAAAATACATAGTTAAAAAATGATGACCTATGTAAAACAGTATGATATTAAGAGTATTGATAACAAACTACCAGGTTTGAGTACATTTTCAGTGGCTTTGAAGGAAGAACAGAATGAAGACATGAAGCAGCACATTTCAGGAAATAGGAACTGTTAAGCCAACTGAGAAAGGGAAATACTGAGGCCGGGTGCGGTGGCGCACGCTTGTAATCCCAGTACTTTGGGAGGTGGAGACCAGAGGATCCGGGTTCGCAGCCAGCCTCAGCTCTCTCTCTTTCTCTCTCTCCCTGTCTCTCTCTCTCTCTTTCTACTTAGTGAGGCCCTCCGCAACTTCGGGAGACCTGGTTTCAAAATAAAGTATAAAAAACAGGGCCGGGGGCGTAGTATGGAGGTAGAACGCCCCTGCGTTCAATCCCCGGTACCACACACACAAAAAAAGACTAGGAATGGAACCACCATATGACCCAGCTATAACACACCTCAGTATCTACCCCAAAGAACTAAAGTCAGCATATTATAGTGATGCATGCATACTCATGTTTATAGCAGGGCCTTTCACAATTGATAAGTTATGGAACCAGCCTATAACTATAGGGTATAGTGGCAAGAAGAATTGTCCCTCTAGGAAGTTCTAAGCACATACCATCTTTGAGAAAATTAATGATGCATATGTAATATACATTTTTACTGTGCAGAACACTATATGAGGTGAAAGCAAAAATTCTTCTAAAACAAAAATTCTTCTATAACAGTTGTTAGAACAGCAAAGGAGATATAATATCTGTGGGGGGCATTCTCTGTGATCTCAACTGTATACACAGCTCAGGTGCCTTTAGAGACTGGCAATAATACAGGGCTAAAATATTTCACAGAAGCAGGAAAATTCTTGGGTCCCTTAGAATGAAAGTAGAAAGCATTTCTTATATTTGAACTTTGAAGAGCCACAGAGGTACTAATTCAAGTATTCATCCAAGTTCTGACCAGCACTTGCATTTGAGGAAACTACCTGGGTTTGGAAAAAGAACCACTCAAAAGTAGATGGAACAGCACCTAGTACTCACATAGGGCCAAAAATAGTCTGTTCTCACTAGCCAGACTGGGCAATGTCATATTTACAGGGCATTCATTAGGGCATTCAAAAGTTTGTGCTTCCATAGTGAGCAATAATTAGACCTAGAATAAATACCCTGGTTCTGCCTAACAAATTTTAAAAGTGAAACCTGAAAGGATCAAACTGACCCACTAATAACAGCATCTGAGAACAAAGCTCAGGAGTATGTTTTGGAATAGAAAAATACTCAGAATTCAACAAGGTAAAAACATGATGTCTGGTATCCCATAAAAACTACCAGGTATGCAAAGAAGCAGGGATACATGACCCATAATGAAAAGAAGAAAAACAATTAAGCAAAGCCAACCCAGAACCAGCAGAGATGTTAGAATTAGCACAGAAGGCATTTAAATAGTTACTATAACTGTACTGTATGTGCTCAATAAGATAAAGAGGGACATGGAATACATAAAAAAGACCCAAATCAATTTTAAGAGATGAGAATTACAAAGTCTGAGATGACAAATACACTGGATGGGATTAATGACAGATTGGACATTATAGAACAAATATAGAGTTAACAATAGGAGACATGAAAATGGAAGCAAGAGGTACATATGTTCCAAAACTTTTGACTTACTACCCCTTTTTACTACCCTTTTTAGAAAAGAAATTACCCTCCAGGTACTTCCACAACTCCCTTATTTTTTTTTTTTTTGGTACTGGGGATTGAACCCAGGGACATTCTACCTCCGAGCTACACCCCCGGCCCTATTTTTTATT
>PVJS01061609.1:0-10944 GCA_004027185.1 Glis glis | reverse complement strand
CTCCCTCCCTGTCTCTCTCTCTCTCTCCTTAGTGAGGCCCTTCGCAACTTCGTGAGACCCGGTTTCAAAACAAAGTATAAAAAATAGGGCCGGGGGTGTAGCGCGGAGGTAGAACGCCCCTGCGTTCAATCCCCAGTACCGCAAATTAAAATAAAATAAAATAAAATAAAGCACTTATATGTCAAATTTAAAATTCAAAGTAGTAATATTTCTCTTAGATCAGTAAGAAAGCATTTCTTATGTAAGCTCAGCTCTATTTTCAGCCTGTTTTAGCTTTTTATTTTGAAATAATTATAGATTCACATGATATTTCAGAGATACGCATGAAGGCCCCATGTACCCTTCACTCAATTTCACCCAACATTAATATCTTACATAATAACCATAGTATAATATCTAAACAAGAAAATTTACACTGGTACTATCTACAGAGCTTAACCAATAATTTATTCTCCATCTTTATAAAGATGTTATTCCATCAATGTTATATAAATAGAATTATAAAGTAAATATCCTTTTGAGGTTGACTTTTTGTGATCAGTGTGAATTCCTTGAGGTTAATCAAAGTTTTGCATATATTAATACAATATCTTATTCATTTTTGTGTATTCCATGGTATGCATATACCACAGCTTATTTACCTATTGAAGAACATTCGAGTAGATTTTAAATTCTGGCTCTATGAAGATTGATTTACAAGATTCTGTTGGAAAATGAGTTTTCATTTTTCTGGGGAAAAAGTTCAAGAGGGCATTTTCTAGGTTGTATGGCAACCGCCTGTTTAGTTTTTTTATAAAAGCTACCCAGTTGTTTTCCAGAATGATAGTACTGTCTTATATTCCCCCAACAATGCATGAGTGATTCAGTGATTTTACTTGCATTTACCTAATTTCTAATGATACTGACTGACATAAGATATGACAGCTTTTCATGTTTTATTTACCATTAGTGTATCCTTGCTGGTAAAATGGCTCTGTTTTTGCTTTTTTTTTCTTGGATTGATTGATTTTTAATACTGATTTTGGAGAGTTATCTAGATTTAAGTCTTTTGTTGGATATATGTTAACATATTTTCCCAGTCTAATTTTTATTTTCATCTTCTCAGTAGGGTCTTTCATAGAGCAACATTTTATTTTCATCTTGATGAGGTCTTATTTATCAAATTTTCCTCTTATGGATCATACTTTTGGTGTCATGATTAAGAAATTAGGTCCTGAAGAACATTTCCTATTCTTTTTTCCTAGAAGTCTTATAGATTTACACTTAAGTCCATGATACATTCTGAGTTCACTTTTTGTAAAGGCACCAATTTTATGTTCAGTTCATTTTTGATCTATGAATGTCCAATTGTTCTAGTACTGTTTGTTAAAAGACTATCCCTCCTCCATAGAATTTCTTCTGATTACTTGTCAAAAATGAACTGAGCCGGGCGCGGTGGCGCATGCTTGTAATCCCAGTACTTGGGAGACCGAGACAGGAGGATTGCAGGTTCATGGCCAGCCTCAGCTACTAGTGAGGCCCTCCGCAACTTAGGGAGACCCTGTTTCAAAATAAAGAATAAAAAATAGGGCTGAGGGTGTAGCTCGGAGATAAAATGCCCCTAGGTTCAATCCCCAGTATGGCCAAAAAAAAAAAAAAGTGAATTGGACATATGTGTGTGGATATATTCTGTGTTCTTTACATGTCCACAGGATGAGTGTCCCCTATCTAAAATGCTAGAGACCAGAAGTTTCAGAGTTGGCTTTTTTTGGGGGGGGGCTTTTGGAGTATTTGCATGAATTTCACCTGTTGAGCATCCCTACTCTGAAAATCTAAAATGTTCTGAAATTTGATTCAGTTTGCAGATTCTCCAGTTAGGGGTGCACAGCCTGTACCATATTGTAGTGATTATTTTAACTCTATAGTAAGCCTCAATATCAGGAATAATGACTCCTCTCATTTTATTCTTTTTTAAAATTGTCTTGACTATCATAGAACCTTTTTCTTTTCACACACATTTTATATTAAGCTTTTTGTGTCTACAAGAAACTTTTCCAAGATTTTGATAGTAATTGTACTACTCCTATTGATTAATTTATGGAGAATTGACATTTTAACCATGTTAAGTCTGTTAATACATGAACACATACCTCTACAAGTTTAAGGTCTTATTTCATCAGCATTGTATAATTTTCACTACATAGGTATAAATATAACAAAATTTGTACAGAATGTAAATATTTTATTACCTTTGGAGCAATTGTCAATGGAATTGACTTTTTAATTTCAGTTTCCAGAAGCAGTTGGTTTTTGTGCTCTGGTTGTGAGTACTTCAACCTAACTGAACTTGGTTATTTTAGGAGTTTTTCCTAGATTCTTTGAAATTTTCTTCATAAAGAATCATGTAGTTTGCAGAGAGAGGGGTTAATTTCTTCCTTTCCAATCTGTGTGCCTTTTATTTCTTTTTACTGCCTTATTACAGTAGGTAGAATTTCCAGTAGTATGTTGAATAAGAGAGGTGGATAGAGGATATTCTTGCCTTGTTTCCAATCTTAGGGGAAAACCATTGCAGTGTTTGCTATTTACTGTGATGTTAGCTATAGGGTTTTCTTAGATTCTCTTTATAAGACAGAAAATTCAGCTCTGTTTCTATTTTTCTGAAAGTTTTTATCAGAAATTGCTTTGAATCTTATCAAATGCTTTTTCTATGTCAACTGATATTGTTTATATATATTTTTTCTATAACCTGTAAATATGGTAGATCAGTTTGTTGGATTTTTAATCATTGAACCAGGCTTGATTATCTGGGATTAATTTCACATGCTGTAGTTTATTCTTTATGCATTGTTGGATTTGATTTTTCAATATTTTGTTGAGGATTTTTATATCTAGGTTCATGAGAAATACTGCTCTGTAGGTTTCTGTTTTGTGCTTTGTCTAATTTTGGTATCAGAGTAACACTAGCCTTACAAAATGAGTTAGGAAGTATTCCTTCCTCTTCTGTTTTCTGGAAAATATTGTGTAGAGCTAGTGCTAAGTCTTCTCTAAATATTTTATTTAAGCTTCTCCACTGAAACCATCTAGTTCTGGAAATTTGTTTTGGGGAAGCTTTTTAATCATACATTTAACTTCTTTAATGGTTATTTGACTATTAAAGTTTTATCTATTTCACCTTAGTTGAGTTTTAGTAATTTGTGGTTTTCAAGGATTTGGTTCATTTGTCCTAAGTGGTCAAATTTATCAGCATAAAGTCATTGTTCATATTCCCTATTATCCTTTTTTTGTGTGTGTGGTACTGGTGGTGGAACCCAGGGGCATTCTACTTCTGAGCTACACCCCAGCCCTTTTTATTTTTTATTTTAAAACAGGGTCTTACTAAGTTACTGAGGGCCTCACTAAGTTGCTGAGGCTGTCCTTGAACCTGAGATCCTCCTGTCCCAGCCTCCCAAGTAGTGGGATTACAGATGTGTACCACCACACCCAGCTTCCTAGTATCCTTTTGATAACTTTGAGAATACGCTGTTGTAATACCCTATTTTATTCGCAATATTGGTAATTTATGTCTTCTTCCTTTTTATCTGTTAGATTTTTCTAGAAGTTTGTTGATTTTTTTAAAGAACCTGCTTTTTATTTTAGCAATACTTCTGTTATTTTTTATTTCATTGATTTCTTCTACTATCTTTATTGTTTCCTTCTTTCTGCAAGCTTTAACTTTATCTTGCTCTTTTTCTAGGCTCTCGAAGTAGAAGTCTAGATTCTTTCTTTGAGATATTTTCTCTCTTCTTTATGTAAGGATTTAGCCTTTTACATTTCCTTCTCAGCATTGCTTTAATTGCACTATACAAATTTTGATGCTGTGTGGTCATTTTCATTCACTTCTGTATATATTTGTTTTTCCTTTAAGGTTTCTTCTTTGATTCATGGATTATTTAGAAGTATGTCATTTGAATTTCATGTTTTTGTTTTCATGTGTTTGTGTCTTTTGTGTCTTGCTATTGTTTTTCTCTTATTGATTTCTATTTTGATTATATTATGGTCAGAGGAAACATGATTTTAAGCACTCAGTGACTATATGTGACTGGTGACTACAGGAAGACCTAAAAAATAAAGTTTTTTTTAAATTTTGTTCTTCTTTATTGCTGAGTAGAATTCCATTGTATGTATATACCCTAATTTTAAAGGTTTTTGGCAGGTTGGAACAAATCCACCAAAACTTAGAAGGATTTTATTTAATAAAGATAAATGCAAGTTCAAAATTAACTATATTACTATAAGATGGGTGAGATATAACTTAATACATCTGGAGAATCACTAAGGCTTTTAGTGTCTAAGGTTAGTTTAACAGTGTCTCATGCCTAGCTATGAAAAGCTAGACTTGTAGACTGCATAAGTAGAAATACATTGTCCAGAATAAATAAGGTAATAGTTTCATTATACAGAATACTCTTATCTGGGGGTTTTTGCTTATAGAAGGATTTAAACATAGAATAGAAAATCTATATGGCTTCTTCTGCCTTTAAGATTATATTATTGTCTCTCTGTTTAGTAATTTTTGTAAATATTTTATATGTGGACATTTCCTGTAGTAAAAACACCTAGATTTTGGAATGCTAAGTAACCCATAATGCTTTTTTCCTTCTACCAACTAGGTAATTTTGAGCTTCTCATACTCCTCATAATAAGTGGCCTATGAGATACTCCTTTTTTATAGTATTTTTCTTCCCTCATGGGAGATATGTGCACCAAATACATTTTTCCTCATCTTCTGCCTCTCACTGCACATGGTGAGGTTAATTACCCTCTCTTTTGCTTATGTATGCTTCTCATTTTTTCTGTTTGTTCTTTTACTACTTAGGAAGCTCTCTTCCCTTTCTCCTCTTAGTTTCTTATGGGTCAGAAAATAATCATTATCACAGGGACTAAGTATAGGAATAATGTCTGTGCTGAGGAAAAATACATTTTTTTGCTCCTAGAGCTCTTAAAAGTGCCTACAAGTAACTATGTGTGGTGGTTCACACCCATAATCCCAACTATTCTAGAGGCTGAGGCAAGAGGGTCGCAAGATTGAGGCCAGCCTGGGAAACTTAGACCCTGTCTCAAAATTAAAAAAAAAATTTAAAGGTTGGGGATATAGTTTAACGGCAGGGTGCATGTTATGAGACCCTGGGTTCAATTCTCAGTGCCACCAAAAAAAAAGTGCCATACCACCCTGAACACACCTGATCTTATCCTTTAAGAAATCTCATAATTTTCTACTTCCCCATTGTCTTACTTTAACATCAGCTCAGTATTATTTTCTCATTTTTTAAAATTAAGAGTATGGTAACAATTTTATTTTTTCACTAATAATACAAGTACTATATTTTATTTCTACATATTCCACTTTGACTTTTACCCCTTGAAATAATGATGTAAATGAGGATCATTAAGGTAAAAGTATCATATATATCACTGGAAACTTGGTTTCTACATGTAGATTTTTAAAACATATTGGAGATTATAACTGTAACTTACACTAGTGATTCCCATACCTAGCCATGTTATCAGAATGACCTGAGAACCTGGATGTGTATCTGAGCCGTGTTCTCCATTACCTAGGACATGCTATACAGACAGACTTCATTGAATAAATGAGTCAATGATTGGTAATATCTTATAAAATATAATACTTATAACTGCAGTAGTATCACCACTAGTGTATCCTGTCTAAAGTTAGCCTTGTAACCGTGATAAGCAAATAGCTTTCCACACCATTTTAGAATTTAAAGTAGTCTTCCAGGGGTTGATTTAAATGATTCAGATTTCTTTAAAACTTTATAAAAAGTTTATGTGGCAGACACTCCCCCGTTCCCTGTTTCCTTTTCTTAATTTAGCTCCTTATAACAGGAAGGTTTATATTAAAATAATACCTTATCATTTCAAAATAATACAGTACTTAAATATTTAAATGCATTGCGAAGAATTTCAATTGTGAGGACTTAAAATCAGCAAACTTTCTTGAATATATTTGTTCATTTTCTTTACTTTTTAAATTGTTGTTTCTATGAAGGAATATTCCAAGTTCTACATGACTGACTTGCACATTAAATTTTTTAATATTACTTATTTGTATGATGGCAGGGTTGCCAGTATGAATTTACTTTGTGGGATTTAATAGACATAAAGAATGTGCAGAATTCTGAATGGTTCACTTATTAAAACTGCTGAATTTTTTAAAAAATAAAACCAGCAGACATATATTCCAGGAATTTGACCTTGTTATTAAATCAAAGACTTTGTTTACATGCTGTTATGGAAAATGTTTTACTTCCCATTTGTCCAAAGTCATTCTTTAAAGATGAAATTAGTCATTAAGTCATAAGAAAACTAACAGCATGAAAAGTTGAACTGATTAATTATAATCCCTTAGTAATGTGACTTCAACAATTTAGCTACTGATTTATTTTAAGATATTTTTCATCTATGTGTCAAATTTTCTAAAATAATCTCTGTTCCAAGAATGCATATGCATACATTTACTTTTTTCTACCTTAATATGTTTGCAGAATTAAAGAATGCAATTTTAAAATATTAATAACTATTGCACTACTACTTTGAGATGTTTCGATCAGAAATAATCAGTTTTCATCCATGTATTGAAATTTTCACCAGTTTCTGCCCAGACCTGAACTCTGAGCTAACTGACATCTACTTGAATGGGTCAAAAGTGTCTCAAAATTACATTAAAGAAACTGATCCTCCTCAAAAAAGAAAAATCTATATAGATAAAATCATTTATATAAAACATACTGTTCACATCTATTATTTATAAACATTCTAAAATTAGAAATTGTAAATATTTAACATCAGAGAAATGGTGGGATTAAATTGCATCAATATACTTATTTATTCTATCAAAATTACTTTGAAATTAGTGTCATAGAAAAATACTTGTAATAATTATAAAAGGCACAATATAGCCAGGCATAATGGCACATGCCTGTAATCCCAGTACTTGGGAAACTGAGATAGGAAGATCGTAGGTTCGAGGCCAGTGCACAGTAACTTAGTGTGACCCTGTTTCAAAATAAAAAACAAGGACTGGGGTATAGGTTGGAGGTAGAATGCCCCGAGTTCAATCCCAATACCAATAAGATAAAATAAAAGTAGCCAGGCGTGGTGGTGTACACTGTAATCCCAGTACTTTGGAGGCTGAGACAGGAGGATCCGGGTTCATGGCCAGCCTCAGCTACTTATGAGGCCCTCTGCAACTTAGTGAGACCCTGTTTCAAAATAAAGAATAAAAACTAGGGCTGGGGGTGTAGCTCAGAGGTAGAATGTCCCTAGGTTTAATCCCCAGTGCCGCCAAAAAATAAAAATAAAAAAAATAAAAGTCACAATATAAAATGGCATGTGAAGTATAATGTTAATTGTATACATCCATAAGAGAAATACTGGAGGAAAATGTATACTGTAAGAAAATATTCTGGCAGAAAATAGTGCCAGGTATTATTTTTGGCCAGTAAAATTGTTGATTTTCAAACACATAGTACCTAAATGTAATACCTTTATTACAGATTTTAAGTTTTATCTTAATGCTTGACTTCAAACTTTTAAAATATGGCCTATTATTTTAGTCTGCTTATATTATGTTTCTGTAACAAATAACTTCTAAATCTGAGTCAGTTATAACAGTGAAGTTTATTTCTTGATCAGCTATAACATGAGTCAACTGCAGTGGCTTGTTTTTCTGAGAACAAGTGAGAGAAACAGCCCCAATCTTTGCTGTGCTATTCCCATGCAAAGTGAAAAGAGAAACAGCAGAACCAATCAGTGGCTTTTTATCTTGTGTTCAGAAATTCCACAGTCACTTCCAGTCATGTTTTATTTGACATGGCAAGTCACATGGCCAGGCCTCATGTCATTAGGTCATGATTATAATCTTCTCATGGGGAGGGGCCAGGTAATAGTTAACTTTAGTTTAAAAACACACACACAATAACTTGATCAAATAACTTAAACTACCATACCTATTTATATCTGCTTAAATAGGTGCAAAATTATTAGGGCTGCCATGTAAAGTTGTGTAGGTTGTATAATATACAGCTCTGATGGAGAGACACCATTCATACAGTGTATCATATTAATGGTAGTCTGTAGAGTTGTGCTTTGTATAACTTGCTTATCCATATTCAGTGGGCCTGAGAATTATATGTCTAACAAAGGTATATATTTTCCTTTAATTTATTAAAACTGTAATTTTTGTAGTAATATTATTTGCTTAGTTAAACTTAATTCCATATTTTGTTTCTGACTGTTTTCAGAATAAGGGCTCATAAGTTCATATTTCATATATATATATATTTGTGAATCACCTATCTAGAATTACATACCTGTTTCACATATACATATATATAAAGATATAGTGCGTCTGTGTTCCTAGGGATTGAACCAGGGGTGTTCTACCTCCAAGCTATACCCCCAACCCCTTTTATTTGTTTTGAAACAAGGTTTTGCTAAGTTGCTGAGGGTCTTGCTAAATTGCTGAGGCTGGCCTTAAAACTATGATGCTCCTTTCTTGGCCTACCAAGTACTGGGATTACAGGCATGCACCACCACACCTGGCTCTCTTTATATTTTGAATGGCAATTCTAAAGGGATAATTTCCTTAAGCTCATTAAGTTTTATATATATATATATGTCATTATATATTCTTTTTGTTCATAATAAACAAAATTTGAATAAAGAACACTAAAACCTAAATTATAAATATACTTTATGAAAATATTACATGGAAACCAAAATACAAACAATCACTGCTCTTGCTTTGTCAGAAATATATCTTACACTTTAAGTTCTGTTCTTTCTAAAGATCAGAAAGAAAATGGAATAAAGAACTATATGTATTTTGAAAATGCTTTTATAAATACTTTTTATTACTAAATAGAATAAGAACCTACAATCTTTTTTATTTTCAATTTTCTTTTTTAAAATAACCATAAGGTCCTTTCCATTGTGAGTGACATATATATATATATATATATATATATAACTATTATGTTCATAAAATTTATATTTTATAAAACTTAATTTTTTCAACTTAATAGCTAAGAGATTAGACTTGTCTTAAATGAAAATACTATATGCATCATAGTAAGGTGTCTTAGAGAAAAGTTTGCTATTAGTTTCACTAGAGGCTGATCTTGCTTGCTTTTTATAACCTTTCCTTCTAGAAATGCTGTGAAAGAAACTTTATATAGTGTGTAATCAAAGAATTCTACATCTAAGAATTTGTTTGGATTTAAAAGTATCTTTTGGTCCCATAGTAATCAATTTTATGTTTATTTTTATTTTAGTAGATACCATTTAAGGCCTCTCCAGAAAGGTCAGCGTAATTTTTGTCATTTTGCTAGAATGTAGCATCTTATGGTTATTATATTCCCATATTTACTATCTATTCAATTTTTTTTCTTGAATTGCTTATTTTGGTCAGATTTTCTTTGGTCAGATTTTTCTATTGGATTGTGTAAGTTTCTTCCTAGCTTCCAATAAATTGGTTTCTGTCACTGAAACTGATCTTTCCTTGTAGTTTCCACTACAAATTAGTTTGTCACTGAAGTAATCTAGTCAGTAGTATCTCCTTGCCAGTCAGTGGACTTACCTCACTTATTTAACATGCTTAACCTTTTCTCCCTTGAAATCATCCTCAACACTGCCATTCATAGCAACCTTTAACTCATGATTTTCTTCTACTTCTTTTTTTTTTTTTTGTGGTACTGGGGATTGAACGCAGGGGCGTTCTACCTCCGTGCTACGCCCCCGGCCCTATTTTTTTATTTTTTTATGCTTTATTTTGAAACCGGGTCTCACGAAGTTTCGGAGGGCCTCACTAGAGAGAGAGAGAGGAGAGAGGAGAAAGAGAGCGCGCGCGAGCGCCCGCGCATGCACGCTGAGGTTGGCCGCAAACCCGGATCGTCCAGTCTCCGCCTCCCAAAGTACTGGGATTACAAGCGTGCGCCACCACGCCCGGCTGATTTTCTTCTACTTCTAAAGCTACTTTTCCTTTAATGGCTTTTTGGTTCCACCTCTATCATGTCTTCTCTCTTCACATGTCCTTTTTCTCTGTGATCTTCAGACCATAGATTTGATTTCTATTGTTAGCCAAATTACAGACATTTCTAATACTACTGTGGTTTGTGCTTATGTTCAGAATTGAAAGGCTAAACTCCCATGTTAATGAAATAGTTAATGAAATAAAAATGTAGTTTTTTCCTATTTAGGGTCTCTGAATCTTTGAATTGTATCTAGCTTCATGAGTCTGTAGACCTCAAGAAAAGACCTACACTTTCTTTTTGTTATGTTGTGTATGTGCTTGTGTGTGTGTGTGTGTGTCTGTCTGTCTGTCTGTCTGTCTAGTACAGGGTATTGAACCCAGGGGCATTCTACCTCTGGGCTATACCCCCTAGCCCTTTTTATTTTTCATTTTGAGACAGTCTAGCCAAATTACTGTGCGCTGGCCTTGAACCTGCAATCCTCCTGTCTCAGCCTCCCAAGTACTAGGATTACAGGAGTGCACCAGCTTATCCAGCTAAAATCTATACTTTCTACTGCTTACTAGTCTCATTGCCACCTCACACCTCACCATTGCAGTCATTACCATAATTAAGTTTGTTTGAATGCCAGCTATTTGTTTGACAGAATGCTAGGTACTTTATCTCTTTCAGTCTTCCTAAAAGTCCTGTTGTCTCTAGAGAGAACAGAAACAGTTGGCTCAAGATTAGGCTTCCTCAAGATCATAAATTTAGTTTAAGTATGGAAGCTGAATCCAAACTCAGTTTGAGTCCTGACTCAAGAGTCTGTGCTGTTAATTATTATGCCGTATGATATGCTTCATCCCCTATTCTCATCATCCATTCCCAAATTCAATTCCCTGCTTGATGTCACTAACTCCTATTGAAATTCTTCCTTTTTTTTTTTTTTTTTTTT
>PVJS01061608.1:0-10945 GCA_004027185.1 Glis glis | reverse complement strand
CTACACCCCCAGTCCTATTTTTTATTCTTTATTTTATTTGGTGGTACTGGGGATTGAACTCAGGGGCATTCTACCTCCGAGCTACACCCCCAGCCCTATTTTTTATTCTTTATTTTATTTGGTGGTACTGGGGATTGAACCCAGGGGCATTCTACCTCCGAGCTACACCCCCAGCTCTATTTTTTACTCTTTATTTTGAAACAGGGTCTCACTAAGTTGTGGAGGGCCTCACTAAGTAGCTGAGACTGGCCGCGAACCTGCAATCGTCCTGTCTCAGCCTCCCAAGTACTGGGATTACAGTGTGCGTCACCACGCCCAGCTATCTTTTGCATCTTTTGCAGTCTGCACTCCTCATGTAGCATGCAATCCCCGTCTTGGTCTTCTGGCAGCCTCTTCCTCCGTTGCTCCCACCCCCAGCCTCACCTGAGCCTCGCAGTCCCGTTAGACATGACAGGCTCAGCACATGCCACCCCGGGCCGATGACACCCCCTCTCCTCGTTGCTCAGTGAAATCTTTTTCATCCTTTAACATTCAGCTCATAAGCCACATCCTCTGTGAAGGCTTTCAAAGAGGGCCCCAGACAGCCACTCCCACCCACCTGCGTTCCTAAGAGCATTCTGCGCCCATAATTCAAGTGAACACATTTCTGAATCACAAGTGGAGACGGTGGTTCGGACAGCTAGGCATGTGCTGCTGGAGATGATGGGACAGTTAGTGGGGAGCCCACAGGAGACCTCAGGGAGCTTCTCTTCTTTGCCTTCCGTTACCCTGAAGGGGGCTGCTGGCACTCTTTGTATCTACCCACGGGGGACATGCTGCCCATCTCAGACGGTTTGCTGAATGTCTGAAGATTACACCAGGCCCGAGGGTCTAAGATTTGAATGCATCCAAATCCCATGTGCAGTATGCATGTCTCCAAATAACCAAACAAACCAACCAGCCATTTGTAACGGGCAACCCGGCACCGGCACGAGCGCTAGGCCTCGGTTCAAGTCTTGGCTTTATTGCTGGAACACTTCTCATTGCTCTACTTCCTCATCTCTAGAATGGGGACAGTAGTGCCTTGCAGGGGTTGCTGTGAAGATCACATGAGTGAATTGGAGGAAATTAGCAAGCACAGGCCTGACGAAGGAGTCTTTGTTACCGGCACAAAGATTTGTATGGCTCATCACTATAAACAGGAACTAGACAGCAAGGTCATGTTCAAAAATAACTTTAAAGTTAGGATTTCACAGGGAATTATAAAACTTAAGTCAGTTAGGAACATTACTAGCTGAGCATGGTGGCACACACTTGTAATCCCAGTATGTAGGAGGCTGAGACAGGAGGATCACAGGTTGGAGGCCAGTCTCAGCAACTTAGCATGACCTTGTTTCAAAATAAAAAGGGCTGGGAGTGTAACTCAGAGGCAGAATGCCTCTGTGCTCAATCCCCAGTACCACACACACACACACACACACACACACACACACACACACGAACATTACTGATATTTGATCGCTTTAACATACGAAGATATACCCTAAACTTTGAAGTTCTCTGAGTTTACTCATGCAGTGTACAACTGGGCTGGGGTGGTGTGAATCTGCATTTGTTCTCACTCACCATTGTGGGTTTTTTTTTCTTTTGGTACTAGGGATTGAACCCAGGGGCATTGTACCTTCAAGCTAAACCCCCAGCCCTATTATTTTTAATTTAAACATTTTTTATTTTTTAAAATTTTTTTGGTATCAGGGATTGAACTCAGGGGCATTCTACTTCCAATCTACATCCCCAGCCCTATTTTTTATTCTTTATTTTGAAACAGGGTCTCACTAAGTTGCGGAGGGCCTCACTAAGTAGCTGAGGCTTTCTGCAAACCCGGATCCTCTGGTCTCAGCTTCCCAAGTACTGGGATTACAAGCGTGCGCCACCACGCCCGGCTCTATTTTCTTTTTTTTTTTTTTTAATTTTGAAACAGGATCTTGCTATGTTGATGAGAGTCTCACTACTTGCTGAGGCTGGCCGTGAATCTGTGATCTTCCTGTCTCAGCCTCCCAAGTACTTGGGATCACAAGCATGCACTACCAAGCTTTGTGTTTTTGTTCAGCTCTGTCTCATCCCAAATCTGACCTGTGTGTGAGAATCGCGTGGATGAGTATTTTACCAATTACTGTATTCCATCCCAAACCCACTGATTCAGAATCGGGGACCAGAAGGGAACCATAAATCTACATGCACAAAAGCCTCCCCCTGTGGTTTTAATAAGCGACAAGGTTTGGGAATTTAAGTACGCACACCACTAGAAGAGCATAGAGCTCAACATTGAGAAAGTTCTGAAGCTATTTAGGTTTTTTTTTTTTTGTGGTACTGGGGATTGAACCCAGGGGCGTTCTACCTCCGAGCTACACCCCCAGTCCTATTTTTTTAATTCTTTATTTTGAAACAGGATCTCACTAAGTTGCAGAGGGCCTCACTAAGTAGCTGAGGCTGGCCGCGAACCTGGATCCTCCAGTTTCAGCCTTCCAAGTACTGGGATTACAAGCGTGCGCCACCATGCCCGGCCTTTTTAGTTTTTTTAATCTAAAAAAAGTTTGTTTACCTTTTCATAAAAAGTATTAACTTTCTCAATGTCTGTTTCACCTTTGCTGTGGTCTGTGGGGGAGAAATCTGGCACCACATAACGGATAGGAGAAAAAAGTGCAGAGCCGGTGTGGTGGCGATGCATGTTGGTAGGCTGAGACAGAAGAATCTAGAAGGATGGCAGGTTCCAAGCCAGCATCCACCACCACCAAAAAAAAAGCGCTAACTTTACCAGTTTTCTCATCTTCTTAGCATCCTTGGGGTTTCCCCCTTCCATGTCCTACTGTGACCATTTAAATGCTAATGTAGTTAAGTACAATAAACTTTTTGCAATGAGAATTGCTTTTTATGGTTTTTTTTTTGGCGGTACTGGGGATTGAACGCAGGGGCATTCTACCTCCAAGCTACACCCCAGCCCTATTTTTTATTCTTTATTTTGAAACAGGGTCTCACTAAGTTGCGGAGGGCCTTACTAAGTAGCTGAGGCTGGCCACGAACCTGCGATCCTCCTGTCTCAGCCTCCCAAGTACTGGGATTACAAGTGTGCACCACCATGCCCGACTTTATTTTTTATTTGGAAACAAGTCTCACTAAAGTTGCAGAGGGTCTCAGTAAGTAGCCGAGGCTGGCCGTGAACTTGCGATCCTCCTGTCTCAGCCTCCCAAGTACTGAGATTACAAGTGTGTGCTACCACGCGCAGCAGAATTGCTTTTTTATGACACTCTTATTTTTCCTTTCTGCCTCCTATATTTGTCCTTTTTTTGTTGTTTTTTGGTTTAAATGCTTTGGACGTTTCAAACCTTAAAAAAGTATGTATTACATGGATATACATACAGATATCCTATCCAAATATCTTCTTCGCTGCAGTTGTAAAGGGAAGGGGAGGGACATGTCCGCCCTGGAGTTGGAGCTCTGCAGTTTGAATGTGCTGAGTCACCTGGTCTTTGCAGGGTCAAATGTTCTGCACTTAGGAAAAACACGGCAGAAAATCACACAGGGAGCCACTAGCTGGTATGTTGTTATTTGAATATGAATAAAAAGATTGGAAAAGGGATAGTGCACAGACACATAGTAATTTTAGGGTTTTTTTTTTTTTCTTGGTACCAGGGATTGAACCCAGGGGTGTTTTACCTCCGAGCTACACCCCGGCCCTATTTTTTTATACTTTACTTTGAAGCCAGGTCTCACAAAGTTGCGGAGGCCTCACTAAGTAGCTGAGGCTGGCCACGAACCCGGATCCTCCGGTCTCCGCCTCCCAAGTACTGAGATTACAAGCGTGCGCCACCACGCCCGGCGAGACACATAGTAATTTATATATGCCTTTTTTTTTTTCCGGTACTGGGGATTGAACTCAGGTGCATTCTACCTCTGAGTTACACCACCAGTCCTTTTTATTTTTTTATTTTGAAACAGAGTCTCTCTAAGTTGCTGAAGCTGACCTTGAACCTGAGATCCTCTTGTCTCACCCTTCCAAGTACTGGGATTACAGACTTGTGCTGAACTTGTTTTTATTTTTATTTTATTTTTTGTGGTACTGGGGATTTAACACAGGGGCATTCTACCCAGCCCTATTTTATTTTATTTTTATTTTGAACCAGGGTTTTGCTAGGTCGATGAGAGTCTCACTATTTGTTGAGGCTGCCCTCGAACCTGCAATCCTCCTGTCTCAGCCTCCCAATTGCCAGGATTACAGGTGTGTGCCACCACACCTGGCTCTGAACTTATTTTTAGATAGGTCCTCTTTCTGGTTGGTGATTTTGGGGGAGAAGTTCTTTAAGTATTTCTTCCTGTTCCTAGAAAGTAAAAATAAATATAAATGGTAAATCAATTATCTTGCAATGTTTAGAAAAAGGAGAAAATTAGTCTCTGTCATTATTCCAGAGTTTTGCACAATTAAGATTCTTGAATTAGTTTTCATTTAAATAATTGTTATAAAAAATACAAGAGCCCTGTGTGGTGGTGCATGCTTGTAATCCTAGTACTTGGGAGGCTGAGACAGGAGGATTGCAGGTTCGAAGCCAGTCTCAGCAACTTAGTGAAACCTTGTTTTAAAATAAAGAATAAAATAGGGCTGGGGGTATAGCTCAGAGGTAGAATGCCTCTGGGTTCAATCCTCAGTACCGAAAACAAACAAAAAAACCAAGAATGATCCAGATATTGAGAGTTAATGTCTAACTTCCGGTCAACTTTTAGGAAGTCCGGTTTCCTATTTCAATCATGTAGTTGAGTAGCTGTTACTCCCGTGTTAATAGTGGAAGTGAAAGGAAGCGACAGTGTCCTTAGAATTAGAAAGTTTGTAGAACTCTGGCTGGGAATATGGATTATCAATAAAGAGAAGAGAGCTGAGTGCGGTGTCGCATGCCTATAATCCCAGTACTTGGGAGGCTGAGACGGGGATCGCAGGTTCAAGGACAGCCTCAGAAACTTAGTGAGGCCCTCTGCAACTTAGTGAGACCTGTTGCAAAAAAAAAAAAAAAATAGGACTGGAAGTATAGCTCGGAGGTACAATGCCCTGGGTTCAATTCCCAGTGACACACACACACACACACACACACACACACACACACACACAGGTAAGAGCTGGCATAATTTGCACTTAGAACTGCTATTTTATTTTTATAATGTAAAAGTGGTTCCCTTTAAAGGAATCATTTGGACTCCTCCAACAGGAAAGTCAGAAAGCTTACCATTGTGACATACGCCCCAAGGTCTTTGTGCGGGGAGGAAATTACTAGAAAACCAACAGGCCTGGTGTTCTCCGGGTGCTTTGAGTCGGGAACTGGGAGCAGCCTGGTCTGTCCCTCTGTGGATGGAGCACTGGGGACCTGTGTGACAGGCACGGAGCGCTTCCTGCCTGGATGCCAGTGGCTGGCTCAGGGCTTTCATCCCATCCTCTCACACCGTCCTTGCCGTGCCCTATAAAGGAGAGATTTTATTTTCAATACCTTAAGGAGGCGAAGCTTTCCCATAGCGCTCCTGGTCCTGGTGATGAGCACCGTGGAGGCTGTCTCCCAGCCCAGGAAAGCGGCAGTGAGAAGTGCTCCGTGCACAGCCGGAGCTCTTGCTTTCCCTCTGTGAACAATTAAGAGGGGGAAGGGGGCCGGGCATGGCACGCACACCTGTAATCCCAGTACTTGGGAGGCTGAGACAGGAGGATTGCAGGTTCAAGGCCAGCCTCAGCAACTTAGCGAGACCCTGTTTCAAAATAAAAAGTAAGACAGGGCTGGGGATGTAGCTCAGAGGTAGAATGCCCCTGGGTTCAATCCCCAGTACCACAAAAAAAAAATAAATAAATAAAATGAAGGGGAAGGGGTAGGATAGAGTGCAGTAGAGTGGTGAGGAGAAGGCGGGGAGAAAGGCTGTGCATGTTCACCCTCAAACCCATGCGACTCAGAGATGCATGTTCACCCTCGAGCCCTTGCGACTCAGAGAGAGTCTAACTGAATCACTTTCCTGCTCTTAGCTATTCTGTGATTGACACCTGCAGGTGAAAGGTGAAATGTATTTATTATCTCTTGTGGTTTTTTTAATATAGTTTAGATTGATGAACATAATAAATATAATGACTTGACAGTTAAAAAAAAACCCTAAACTGCCTTTCATTATTGCTCTCCCTGACCAGGTTTAGAATTGGGCTGATGGTGCAGAGGGTGAAACAGGCTTTGCTGGGGCAGGACAAGGACGCGGCTCCCCAGCACGCAGCAGCGAGGCGTGACATGAGGGATCAGGCGGACACGGGTTGCTTGCAAGCTATGTGATCTGGGACAACTGATTTGAACCCTATAAAATTAGGATGGTTCCTGGTCGTAGGTCCTAGCACAGGGCCAGAGGAGACACTCAGCAAAGTGAATTTTCTTATTTTCATTTCTGTGGAGTCCCAGGTAGCACTAGTTCAGAGACGGAGCGTGCTGGGAGACCCTGAAGAGCACTTCTCCAAGGATGAGATTTGAGCAGAGGGCTGAGGCTGCTCAGTGAGCTAGCGGCGTGGAGATCTTGGTGGAGCAGGTTTCTGAGCTGAGGAGCTAGCCTCGGGTGAGATCTAGGAAGAGCAAGGAAGTCGAGTGGCTGAACAGAGTGAGCGAGGGGGAAAGCAGCAGAAGGCAGGGAAGGTGGGTCGGGCAGTCAGACCGTCAGCGGCATCTCAAGGACTTCGAATTTTAACCAGGAGAGGCACGGGGGCTATCGTAGAGGAGAGCCGGGTGTGACCGAGAGTTTATGATGCTCACTCCGGCTCAGTGGTAGAATGCTTGCTGGCATGTGTGAGGCCCTGGGTTCTATCCCGGCACTGCAAAATAAACAGCAACAACAAAACCAACCACACACAAACAAAAACTGTCACTCTGAGGCTGAAGGTGTGAAGCCCTGGGGTCAATCCCCAGCACCCCCTTCCAAAAAGAAGAAAGATCACGCTGATTACTGCACTGAGAATAGACTGGTAGGGGTGGGTTTGAAATAGGAAGGCCAGTTGAGACCCATCCCAGTGATCCAGGCAAAAGATGATAGTGGCTCAGACCAGGGCTCCTAACAGTCTAGGGGATAAGAAGATGGCAGAGCCAAGCAGGCACGGTGGTGCACACCTGTAATCTTAGTACTTGGGAGGCTGAGACAGGAGGATCACAGATTTGAGGCTAGCCCCAGCAACTAGCAAGAACCTGTATCAAATTTTAAAAAAAGGGGGGCGTAGCTCAGAGGTAGAATGCTCCTGGGTTCCATCCCCTGTACCAAAAAAGAAGAGGAGAAGGAGAAGGAGGAAGAGGAGGAGGAGGAGGAGGAGGAGGAGGAGTCAGATTCTAGATATACTTTGAAGGAAGAACCAACAGGACTTAGCCCTGGGTTAGATATGGAATTGAGAGGAAAAGAAGGCTAGAGTTGCCCACACCTGGGATGCGATGGGGGTGTTATGCAGATGGGACAGGTTTGGGGGAGGGAGGGTTCCCGTGTGGGGCGTGGTGACACATTTGGAGATTACCACTTTATAAATATTTAAAGCTGAGTGGGGCATGGTGGCACTCTCTTGTAATCCCAGTACTTGGGAGGCTGAGACTGGAGGATTGCAGATTCAAGGCCAGCATCAGCAATTTAGTGAGGCTCTCAGCAACCTAGTGAGACTCTGTTTCCAAATAAGAAATAAAATCAGCCTGGGGATGTAGCTCAGAGGTAGAATGCCTCTGGGTTCAATTCCCAGTACCACACACACACACACACACACACACACACACACACAAAACCAACAAATCAGTGGTTCCGGATGAGGGAAGCAATTTCTAGACCTAGACCATGTATTCACCCTTTTCTGGAATAATCTATCTACTTCTTTGCAGGGGAAGGTGCACCGCTTGCTCTCCAGCCGTCTCCTAGGGTGTGTTGGGGAAGGTGCTTGGCCTCCAACGATGGGGGCAAATATTCCACATGTCGATACAGGTGTGAGAAAGTGACTAAGGATGAGCGACACCAACACTTCCTTTTACAAGTCAGGTGGCGCCGGACGTTGGCTTTCCGCACATCGTAAGGGAGGCCTAAACCTTACTTTCGATGATAAATTACAAAGTGATTTAGAGGTTATGACCTGCAGATTTAAAAGATCTGAGTGATACTGTTCACTTCCAGTTCTCCAGTAACGTATTAGAAAAGTGTCTTTCAGGGATTGCATCTATAAAAAGAAAACTAGTAGCCAGGTGTGGTGGCACACACCTGTAATCCCAGTACTTGGGAGGCTGAGACAGCATCGCAGGTTCGAGGACAGCCTCAGCAACTTAATGAGACTCTCATCAACCTAGTGAGACCCTGTTTCAGAATAAAAACTTAAAAATAGGCCTGGGGGTGTAGCTTGGAGGTAGAATACTGCAGTGTTCAATTCAATCCCCAGTACCACACTACACACAACACAAAAAAAATACCAAATGTTCCCTTATAACAAGGCATCCATGGGCCCATGAACTAATAATTGAAAAAGAAAGTCCAGTTCATCTCATTAAAGGATGTATTTCTCAATACAATTTTACACTGATTTTTGTTGTTGTTGTTCATTTGTTTTTTTGTCGTATTTTTGTGGTGCTGGTGATAGAACCCAGAGCCTCGTTTATGCCAGGGAAGTTTTACTTCTTAGCTACACCCTACTCCCAAACATTTATGTCTAATAATCATCAAAATCTATAATATTCTCATGATATATTGATTAATTACTATACTACTAATAATTGGAATTTACTACTACTTAATCCAGATGAATTTTGTGGTATATTTAGGGGATTATGATTACAGGAACTTTCTAAGTTTTAATTTATATCCATAGTTTTGCAGATAATATATGAGAGGATTATAAATAAAAGGTTTTAAAACATAAAATAAATTTGATTTAAGATCTGTTGATAACATAAAACTTGTACTCAATTTTTTTACAGCATTATTCATAATAAATCCCAAATGAAAACAACTCAAGCATTCACCAGCCGATGAGTGGATAAACAAAATGTGGTCTATCCACACAGCGAGCATATGGGATAACATACGGAATGGTACCATTCACGCTACAGCATGGATGAAACTTGAAGACACTATGCTAAGCCGGGCGTGGTGGCACATGCCTGTAATCCCAGTACTTGGGAGGCTGAGACAGGAGGATCACAGATTCGAGGACAGCCTCAGCAAGTAGTGAGACTCTCATCAACCTAGCGAGACCCTGTTTCAAAATAAAAATAAAATAGGGCTGGGGGTGTAGCTTGGAGGTAGATGCCTATGGGTTCAATTCCCAGTACCACAAAACAAACAGACAGACAGACAAACAGACAAACAAACAAACACTGTGGTAGATGAAAGAAGCCAGTCACAAAGACTATATACTCCATGATTCCATTTGCATGAAATGTTCAGAACAGGCAAATTTATAAAGATATACAGCCGGGCATGGTGATGCACACTTGTCATCCCAGTACTAGGCTGAGACAGAAGGATCGCAGGTTCACAGCCAGCCTCAGCCACTTAGTGAGGCCCTCCACAACTTAGTGAGACCCTGTTTCAAAATAAAGAATACTCTGGGTGTGGTGGCACACGGCTGTAATCTCAGTACTTGGGAGGCTGAGACAGGAGGATCACAGGTTCAAAGCCAGCCTCAGATACTTCGTGAGGCCCTCCGCAACTTAGTGAGACACTGTTTCAAAATAAAGAATAAAAACAGGGCTGGGAATGTAGCTCAGAGGTAGAATGCCCCTGGGTTCAATCCCCAGCACCAAAAAACAAAACAAAAAAAAAACAAAATAAAGAATAAATAGGGCTGGGGGTGTAGCTCAGAGGTAGAATGCCCCTTGGTTCAACCCCCAGCACCAATAAATAAATAAATAAATAATAGTAGATTAGTGGTTACTTAGGGCTGTGGCAGGGGAGGGGACACCAGAGAGTGACCACTAATGGGTACAAAGTTTCTTTTTGGGGTGATAAAAATGTTTTCAAATTGATTGTATTGATGGTTGCAAACTGAATGCAATAAATGCCTTTAAGTTGCATACTTTACTTATTTTTTGTTCCATGGTGCTGGGGATTGAACCCAGGGTGCTCTACCATTGAGCTACATCCCCAGTCCTTTTAATTTTTTATTTTGAGACAGGGTCTCACTAAGTTGCCCAGGCTGGCTCTAAACTTGTGATCCTCCTGCCTCAGCCTCCTAAGTAGCTGGGATTACAGGCTTGCACCAGCAAACTGCATACTTTAAATGGATGAATTGGCCGAGTGTGGTGGCGCACGCTTGTAATCCCAGTACTTTGGGAGGAGGAGACCGGAGGATCCGGGTTCACGGCCAGCCTCAGCTCTCTCTCTCTCTCTCTCTCCCTGTCTCTCCCTGTCTCTCTCTCTCTCTACTTAGTGAGGCCCTCCACAACTTCGTGAGACCCGGTTTCAAAATAAAGTATAAAAAACAAATAGGGCCGGGGGTGTAGCTCGGAGGTAGAACGCCCCTGGGTTCAATCCCCAGTATCGCAATAAATAAATAAATAAATAAATAAATAAATAAATAAATACATAAATAAATGGATGAATTGAGCCGGGTGTGGTGGCACATCCTGTTATCCTAGTATTTGGGAGGCTGCAACAGGAGGATCGCAGGCTCAAGGCCAGCCTCAGCCACTTTGTGAGGCTCTCAGCATCTTAGTGAGACCCTGTTTCCAAACAAGAAATAAAAGGGCTGGGGTGTAGCTCAAAAGTAGAATGCCCGTGGGATCAATCCCTAGTAACACACACACACACACACACACACACACACACACACACACAAAGATATAATATTCTATATTCTATTAGAGATCGTATACATGCACAAAGCACTATCAACTAGATTCTTTTTTTTTTTTTTTGCGGCACCGGGGATTGAACCCAGGGGCGTTCTACCTCTGCG
>PVJS01061607.1:0-10946 GCA_004027185.1 Glis glis | reverse complement strand
AAAAAATAGGGCCAGGGGTGTAGCACGGAGGTAGAACGCCCCTGGGTTCAATCCCCGGTACCGCAAAAAAAAAAAAATGCACCAGTAAAAGTATTTTAAAAGCAAATCACTGATATTAGAGGTGCAGAAACACCTCTGACATGTGGGTCATGATGGGAACAGTTGATGCCGGTCACTTCCTAACCTCCAGTCACCCTTCCCCAAGCCTCAGCCCATAAATAATCCCAGGATGGCCACACACAGAGTTTGGCCTTCGCTGGGTGACCCCGGACAGCTGAGCCGGGGGACGGACTGCGTCTGCTCTCCTCGCCCCCGCGGCTGCCTGGTGCTTGCTGAGCAGCCCCTGGGCTTGCACCTAGGAAACAACCCCTCCCCTCCAGACACCCCCAGGAGGGCTGAAACGTGGTGATTGGCGGGGAGAGGAATAACCTGTCCCTTCAATGTGAGATGTGCTGTTTTTGTGAAGGGACAGTTTTGTTCTTACTTGGGATTAAACCAGTCTGACAGCCGAAGTTCGTTCTTGCGGCGGTTTCTGGGGACGAAGGGAAAAGCAGGTTATTACAGAGTCCCTTTGCCCAACAAGTACCTGCTGGCCCTGCTGACATGGGCATCATTGGTAACTAGCTCTGCACCCACCCACAGCCCACCCACCTCCTGGGGGGCGAAATCATAAATAGATGTCAGTCCCTGGGGGAGGTGACAATGGGCAGTGACTGAGCTCTGGGGCCACATAGAAAGGATGCATCAGCCCAAATCGGGGTCAGGGGAGGCAGCTGGGAGAGGGGGTGTCGCCACTGGGTCTGGAAGGGGCAGAGCTGGTCCAGGGCGGAGGCAGAGGGAGAGGAGGTCAGGACCAAAGGCAGATGGTGAGAAGATGCTGTGGCTGGGAGGAGCGCCTAAAAAATTAACAGATAAGAGAATGGACATTCAGGCAAAATACAGATTTTAATTAATTTATTTATGGGATGTGAGTGGCTTTGTTACACGCAGATGCAAAGAGGTTGGCGGGCCGGGCACGATGGCACATGCCTGTAATCCCAATACCTGGGAGGCTGAGATAGGAGGATGGCAGGTTCCAAGGAAACTTAGCGAGACTCTCAGAAACCTAGGCTGGAGGTGTAGGTCAGAGGTAGAATGCCCCTGCTGGGTTCAATTTCCCAATACTACAAAAAAAAAAAAGCCAACCATGGTGGTGGTGCACTCTTGTAATCCCAGTACTGAGACACAAGTCTCAGTACTCTAATCCTCTGTGGGTCGAGACAGGAGGATCGCAGGTTCGCGGCCAGCCTCAGCTACTTAGTGAGGCCTTCTGCAACTTAGTGAGACCCTGTTTCAAAATAAAGAATAAAAAGTAGGGCTGGGGGTGTAGCTCACAGGTAGAATGCCCCTGGGGGTTCAATCCTCAGTTCCACAAAAAAAGAAAAAAAAAAACAAGCTCAGAACACTCACATCAGCTCGCATTTGGGCAAAACCATCCAACACACAGCCTGCCATACACTACGATGTTGAGCATCTCATTTAATTTATTGAATACTGTACTGAACATGAAGAAACAGAACCTCATACAGGTACACTTGTGCACCACCAGAGAGCTCAAAATCCTAAGTCAGTTCACTGTGGGTCCGGGGTGCCTGCGCTGGGTCCGTCAAGGGAGCTCTTCTTCTTTAATTACTCAATTAATGAGCTTACGAGGCGGGCTCTCTTTCGCTGCCCTGGGTGTTTTGCAGGAGAAATGCCTTTCAGAGCGCAGCCCTTTCTCACAGTATCTGAAGCATCCTGGGTACAGATGTCATCATTGGCCCTCTCCAGGACAAAGTCTCTGAATCCAGTTGCCATGGCCAGAGCTCACTGAAACTGAAAGCAGGATGTGACAGGTATGGGACTCGCCAGAAATACCACCATTCTTGCAGAGTGGGGTCTTCTTAATTCTGGGGTCCTGGGCAGAAAACACGGCTGTTTGAAGAGAGTTTCCCAGACCTGAAGCAAAGCACCATTCCAGCAGAGATGTCTCCCCAGCAGGGAAAGTCACCCAGGTTCAGGAGACGGGTGGGAGCGAGGTTTGGATGCCACCTGAGTGGCAGAGGTGACCCCCGTCCTCCCGCGCGGTGGGCTTCCTCTGGGCAGGATGTACCAAACTCAACCTTACACGTGCAGTCGCTTTAAATGCAGACCAAGAAAGCGCACGCTCATCCTCCTTTACATACCCAGGGGCTGCCTCCCTCTCCACCGGACAGGTAAGCCCCTCCCTCACCTACTCTCCTCAGGGAGGGGCTCCCCAGGTCTGCAGAAGGCAGCCTGCTGGAAGGGCAGAGCCCCCAACCCAGGAATAGTGCCGTCTCCCATCCTGTCCTTCCTGTAGCCAGCCCCCAAGTCCTCAAACTTAACACACACATACACACACACTCACACTCGCACACGCTCACTCACACCCCTCTAGGGACTTGGGCTCCTGCTTCTGTCTTCCTGCCCCTGCCACCTTTAGGACCCTGTCCAGCAGGTCCGCCCTCCATCTTGCGGAACGTGTGCACAGCAGCCACCACTGCCCACAGAGGCACCCTTCTTGTAGAAAAGCTCCTTGGACAAAAACAGCCCCCCTGGTCCTGCACCTAAGACAGACAGGAACGCACTTTGAGCGGAAGTGTGTCTGCAGCATTGCACGGGACAAACTTCTGAAACGATCTGTGGTTTGTCTGAAATGTAACTGGGGATCCTCTTCTACTTCCTAAATTCACCAACCCCACCAAGGAAATGATTCCTCATTCTTTAAATGGTCATTTAAGTTTTGAATTTAAACAAAGGCTTTTTGTAAGTTGAATTTTTTTCCATCTCCAGCGTTAAGATCCACTCATTTATTCATTTCTGAGAGCCCACTCTGCCAGGCGTGGCTCTGTCCTGGGGCAGCTGGTGAAGTCCGTGCCAGGGTCTCCCCCGCCTCCAGCGATGGTGAGCGAGTGCGCCCGCTGCCACGTCCTCGCCAGCAGCTGGTGCTTAGACGTGAGCGGTTTCAATTCTAGCTGTCCCAACAGGTGTGTAGTGGGATCTCGCTGTTTCAACCTGCAATTCCCTAATGACAAATGACATCGAGCACCTTTTTATCTGTTTATTTACTATCCGTATGTCTTTCCTGGGGGAACATCTGCACGGGTCTTTTGCTCATTTTTTTTTAAATTGGGCTGTTTGTTTCCTTATTTTGTATATTTTGGACACAAGTCCTTTATCATGTGTGTGTTGTGCAAAGGCTTATTTTTTTTTTCTTTGGCAGTACCAGGGGCATTCTACCTCCAGGCTACACCCCCAGCCCTATTTTTTATTCTTTATTTTGAAACAGGTCTCACTAAGTTGCAGAGGGCCTCACTAAGTAGCTGAGGCTGGCTGCGAACCTGTATCCTCCTATCTCAGCCTCCCAAGTACTGGGATTACAAGCGTGCGCCACCACGCCTGGTAAGGCTTATTTTTTAAGACATTCTCTCTCGAAATACAGCTGCTTTTCCAATGGCATTTGGAAACATCGCGTTGCTCACAGAGGACCAGGCGGAGCAGCACGGGGAGATCAGAGCTTAAATTCCCCAGAGAGAACCTTGGCGGCTGAGCAGACGCTTCCCTGGTGCACACAGGTGGCTCTGGCAGGCCAGCTCTGGTCTTGTTTATATCAGACACAAGGTTGGAACTTGGAGATGGCTTAGAATTTACCTCAGCAGCACCTCCCTCTCTTACCTGCCTTCACTTTGATGACATCTACTATATAGAAAATAGCCCAGTGTGATAGTTAATCTAGGTTGTCAACTTGACCTGATCATGACACACCCAAGATTATGTGATTTTGGGTGTGTAACAGCAGATTAAAGAGAAAGCCCTGCCCTGAATGTAGGCAGCAGGATTCTGATAGGTGCGGACTTAGATAAAGAGGGAGAAGCCACGTAGAGTGCGTGCGACTCTTTCGAGGAAAACGCATCTGCTCTCGCCTGAGATTGTCAGCCGCCGGCTTCGCCTTTCTCTGAGGAGCTTCTTGATCTTCTCGGCCTCCAGCTCTTGGAACTGAAACTTCACCATCGTTTCTCTGAAGAGCTTCCTCATCCTCACATCTTGGACTGGACTGAATTGGTGGTTGCTCCGATCCTAAGACTCCAGCTCTTAGACCGTTCGACCAGCTACTGGTTCCTCTGACTCTCCACGGGCAGTCAGAACCTGGGACTACATTGCTGCAAACTGTAAGCCCATCTGATAAATCCCTTTTTTCAAATATACTCATTCTGTGTATTCTGTTAATCTAGAGAACCCTGTCCAATATACCCAGTAAGTCACATATTTGCTTTTTGTCTAGAATGAGGAGCTCCCTGTGGTGGGCACTTTGATTTACTGCTTCCCGGTGCCTGGACTAGTGCCCGGCACCTAGACGGTGTTCAGTGAACAGCTGGCAGGTGTCTATGGTGAAAAAAGATATGTACGCTCTGTCCCGCTGTCACCCGCTCGGGGGTTCCTCTGCCCTCTATCAGGAGAATCAGGCAGATCACAGCGAAGCAAGGAAGAAGCTCTTGGGGGAGGGGGGCTTCCGCTCAAGCCAGCAGGGAGACAGCACTGACCGCAAGGGTCTGGCCAGCTCAAAGGTCACAGGTGCGCAGCTTTCATGGCACCTGTGGGGTGGACGGGACTGGGTCTCTTGATGTCATCCCACCCACGTAGAGGCGGGTCTTCACCACGCCTGCGCTGTCTATCATGCCTTGTCACGTGACACGGGTCTCTTCTCCATCTCCCGCCTCCACCTGGGGTGTGAGGTTCACTATGCTAATAAGGTGACGGTCACTGCAGGTCACCTTGGAGACTGTTCCACACCTGCGCTCTCCCCTCGCCAGCTGGAGCCACTCTTCCTCATCTGAGAGAGGCCCTAATGTCACCTTCAGAAAGGGACAGGCGGTGGCCCGTCTCTCTGGGTTTGATGTTAGGGATCTTGTCTCGTCCTCTCTGCCGTTTCTGCTCAGTGTTTCTGAGCAGAAACACTGCTCTCAGGAGTCTGAGCTGCTTCTCTGCCTCGGTCTCCAGGTGCGTTATTTTTTTTTTTTTGCTGTACTGGGGATTGAGCTCAGAGGCATTCTACCTCCCAGCTATACCCCCAGCCCTATTTTTTATTCTTTATTTGGAAACAGGGTCTCACTAAGTTGTGGAGGACTTCACTAAGTAGCTGAGGCTGGCCGCGAACCCGGATCCTCTGGTCTCAGCCTCCCAAGTACTGGGATTACAAGCGTACACCACCATGCCTGGCTGCATTATCTTAATTCAACAGCTTTGGAGACTGGTCCACTTTGTAACTCCTAATTTTCTGGCATGTCTGTTAACCCCACAGGGCTGAGAGCCGGCTTGCCTGTCTTGCGAGGTTTCAACCCCTCATCCTGAGGCTTCTGTTCTCATGGGGGCCCCTGCCTGTCTCACTGCAAAGAGGAGGTGACTTGTGATCAATCAGAGCGGTACCAATCGATGTCTTAGGACGCAATTCGGCAGTTGCATCACCACTGCCCCTCACTAAGGTCGCGGTTAGTATTTTTTATTTACCTGAAATAATGCTTAGCCACCATCAGAGAGAAAAGAAATGAAATCAACAGCAGCATTCTTCTTTTAGTTTTCATTCTCTCCTACAGGAAAAGGAAGGGGAGAAGTAGGTTTAAGCCATAAAAAAAAAACTACCTTCTTATCACGTCTAACAGGGGGTTAATGTGTGGACCTTTGACAACAACCTAAGAGTCCGCGTCTAGGATGTTCAGCCTGGAGAGGCAGCAGCCTGAGTTAGTGTGATAGTCAATCTAGTTTGTCAACTTGACCTGCTCATGACACACCCAAGATCATGTGACTTTGGGTGTGTAACAGCAGATTAAACAGAAAGCCTGCCCTGAATGTAGGCAGCAGGATTCTGATAGGTGCAGGACTTAGATAAAAGAGGGAGAAGCCGCGGAGCGTGTGCGACTCTTGCCGAAGAAAACGCATCTGCTCTCGCCTGAGATCGTCGGCCTCCGGCTCATAGAACTGGAACTTCACCGTTTCTCTGAAGAGCTTCTTGATCTTCTGCTCTCGTCTGAGATCGTCGGCCTCCAGCCCTTCGAACTGAAACTTCACCATCGTTTCTCCAAAGAGCTTCCTGATCTTCACATCTTGGACTGGACTGAATTGGTGGTTACTCCGATCCTAAGACTCCAGCTCTTAGACCGCTCGACCAGCTACTGGTTCCTCTGACTCTCCACGTGCAGTCGGAACTTGGGACTACATTGCTTCAAACTGTAAGCCCATCTGATAAATCCCTTTTTCAAATATACTCATTCTGTGAATTCTGTTAATCTAGTGAACCCTGTCCAATACAGTTAGGGACCCCTCTGTCCTGCTTCAAGTGCCTGAAGAGCCTCCCCAGTGCTCACATACTCAGACACCTCTGTCCCTTCTGCAATTCCACCGTGGTCACATAAAAGAAAAGCAATCAGTCTGCACCCCATGGTGGCGACGACAGAATGACACCATGCCGAGGAAACCTCCAAAACCGGGAGATCGCGCTATGCCCCAAACGTTGACGTCTTACGCCTTTTTTCTTACAGAGATCGTAAGACGGATGGTTCCAAGACTACAATAGTCTAAACAAGAATTATAAGGGGATTGGTGTCTAAATTAAAGGCATTGGCTCTAAAACAGCATTCTGGGCTCTGGCCGGCGCCGCACTTACGTCGGAGGTTTCATGGGGGGATTTTTGTTTGCCCACAGGGATCGTGCCGCCGGGTTACCCGTCGAAGCCAAACAGAGGCCTCTAATCTTTCAGCGGCTGCTCTGAGCTGAGACAGTCCACATGTGTGTAAGACACACTGGCTTTGAAGACCAACATGGCATGAAAGCAAAGAATTGAAACATCTCCATCATTTTTTTTTTTTTTTTTGCGGTACCGGGGATTGAATGCAAGGGCATTCTACCTCCGCGCTACGCCCCTGGCCCTATTTTTTATACTTTATTTTGAAACCAGGTCTCATGAAGTTGCGGAGGGCCTCACTAAGGAGAGAGAGAGAGAGAGAGAGAGAGAGAGAGCTGAGGCTGGCCGCGAACCCAGATCCTCCGGTCTCTGCCTCCCAAAGCACTGGGATTACAAGCGTGCGCCACCATGCCCAGCTCCATCATCATTTTGTATTGATTATATACTGACATGGTAATAGTCTAGGTATTGTAGTCTGGATATACCGAGCTCAATAAAAATATGAAAATGAATTCACCTGTTTCTTTCTACCCCTCTTCATGTGGCTACCAGGGAACTGACATTACAAAGGTGGCTCACGTCCTATTTCTACACGGCTGTTCTTTGTAGAGCAGGCTTCAGTTGGGCACAGTTTTCCTGCCCTTGAAATTTGAAACTGATCCCCTTTTAGATTCAAGACCTAAATCCTGCAAGGATGGGTCGAGTGGTCCCTCCAGCCAGTGTCTCTCCAACACCGCACCCTGCGGGTGGCTTCAGCAGTATCCCAAAGCACGGCCTGTTCCTCCAACATCCTTCTGGGGTCAAGGTCAGGGCATAACTCCAACCCACCCACAATTTTACCCCATCCTCCAAACCTCCAAACATCCCCATGCAAGTCCCTTTACCTTAGGTCAGCTGATATAAAGAGGTGGCCAAAAACGTCCCATGAGGACAGGTACTTTTCAAGGATTCTATCTGGAGTCTGTCAAATCAGGAATTGAGTTCTGCTAGTGCCGCGCTGGCAGTTGGGTCTTCCGTTGGTGATGATGTCATCGACTCCTTTGATGGTGCGAGCCTCAGGTGGCGAATCCGTGGAGGATCTTCACCTCATCACCAAGCCCCGACTCGGCCCCTGGAGAAACGAAAGGCTATCTCAGAATATGCCTTTGCCCTCCATGTTTTCGCTGTACTGCCTCACTTTCTAAGGGCCGATTCTTGCTCGTAGAGAGATTTCGAATGTCGTGTGTGGTGGGTGTCTAGGTACAGGACAGAGAAAAAGCCAGACATCCTCATCCCCCAATATCCTTCTTCAGCCACTACTCAGTTACCCCCTGGAAGGTCATTCCCTTCTGCTTCCCCGGAATGTTGTTCACATAGCCCAGCATGGTGGCCCACGCCTGAAATCCCAGCAGTTGGGAGGCTGAGATAGGAGGATCACATGTTCGAGGCCAACCTCAGCAACTTAGCAAAACCCTGTTTCAAAATAAAAAACAAAATAGGGCTGGTGGTGTAGCTCAGAGGCAGAATGCCCCTGAGTTCAATCCCCAGAATCACACACACCAAAAAAAAAAAAAAAATGTTGTTCATATACTTATTTCCCCAATAATAGAAATACACATTTTCATGTTATGCACTACAGCACAAAGAACATGGCAATGATTCAGAGATAGAATGCCCCTGGGTTCAATCCCCAGTATCACAAAAAAAAAAAAGAAAAGAAAAAGAAAATGGCAGTCATATCTAACCCCACCATCTTGAGATTGAGGCAGGAGCCTGGCTCTGTCCTTGAAGATGACTCTTGGCTAGAAGGCTAGGGACAAGATAGAAGAAAAGCGCTTCTTCACAGGCCCCCTCTGAGGTGAACAGAGCAGGGGCTCCCGGGCAGCCTGCGAGATAAGGCCCATAACTGCTAGAGAAAAGAGAGATGATAGCCAGGCGTGGTGACGCATGCTTGTAATCCCAGTACTTGGGAGGCAGAGACAGGAGGATCGGGGTTCACGGCCAGCCTTAGCTACTTAGTGAGGCCTCCACAACTTAGTGTGTTTTGGTCAGGGTTCACTAGATTAACAGAATTCACAGAATGAGTATATGAAAAAGGGATTTACTAGAGCAGCTCACAATGTAGTCCTGAGTTTCGACTGCACGTGAAGAATCAGAGGAATCAGTAGCTGGTCGGGCGGTCTAAGAGCTGGAGCCTTAGGATTGAAGCAACCACCAATTCAGTCCAGTCCAAGATGTGAAGATCAGGAAGCTCTTCGGAGAAACGATGATGAAGTTTCAGCTCAAAGGCTGGAGGCCGACGATCTCAGATGAGAGCAGAAGATCAAGAAACTCTTCAAGGAAACGGCAAAGTTGGAAACTGACATTCTCAGATGAGAGCAGATGCGTTTTCTTCAGGAAGAGTGACGGCTCCCTCCACGTGGCTTTCTCCTTCTTTTATCTAAGTCCTGCACCTATCAAAACCCTGCTACCCACATTTAGGGCAGGACTTCTGGTTCAATCTGCTGTTACACAACCAAAGTCACATGATCTTAGGTGGGTCAAGTTGACAAACCAGACCAACTATCACATAGTGAGACCCTGTTTCCAAATAAAGAATAAAAAATAGGGCTGGGGGTGTAGCTCTTAGGTAGAATGCCCCTGGGTTCAATCCCCGGTACCAAAAATAAAATAAAAAGAAAAGAGAGACAATGCACAGGCTCACTGCTGTTCTGCTTCTGCATCCCGCTGATGCCAGGCAAAACAAATCGCACATGCACCTCCCTTCTGAAAATTAAGTGAGCAAATGTATAAAAGAACTGGCGTGTTCTGAGCTCGGGGCTCAGGCCTGGAGCTTTGCTCTCGAAGCCTCCCTGATGACTAAAGAGACCTGCTATATGCTATTCTGGCCTCTGTTTCTTGTTCTCCGTGGACCACAGCCTCCTGCAACAAGATAACATCTTAATTTGTGATCATAACGTGAGCCTTTATTTATTTCACCCACCCGTGGGAAAATAAAAGGGCTTTCTTACGGAAATCACACCTGTTAGTTTCCTTTGGTCACCATGACAAACTACTGTAGCAGCCCATTTGTAGCGGATGGTGTTGATGTTGATTGATTCATTAGAAGTCTCTCACATGAATGACAACGGATGCAACATGACAAGATCTGAGGAGGCCGGGGAGGAGAAGAGATGTCTCTTCTCTCTCCTCTTCCTCCCATCAGTGTCCCACTTTTATTGAGAGTTATAACCAAAACATATGAGTCACAGAAAACAGCAAAGCAGTCATGGGGTGAGTCAAGGAAAACCATCAAGGTCGCCACAGATGAATCAGGGAAGGAAAGGGGAAACAAGGAAGCTGTCAGGGGCTTTGCGTATCGGTCTCCTGGTCCTTGGATATTTGTCTGTGTGGAGAAATCTCACTTGGGTGGGCAGTTTGTGCCCCTCCCAAGCTGGACCGAGGTGACCTCAAAGCTGATGACTAACAAGGCCCGCAACAAACTACCACAAACTGGTGGCCCGGACTTAGACATGGGTTTTCTCACAGTTCTGGGGCCCAGAAGTCCAAATTAAAGGTCCTGGCAGTGCCAGGCTCTTGCTCCAGCCTCTGGCGGTGGCTGGCAGCTCTGACCCCTTGGCTCATAGACTCGTCATCGCATGCATCCTTCCTATCGGTCTCTGCGTCTTTTCTCCCCTCTGATAAGGACACAGTTTGGCTGAGCACCTACCTGACTCCCAGAATGCCTCCTCTAACTTGGCAACTAAATGACGTCTGCCAAGACCCCACCTCCAAGTAAGGTCACATTCACAGGGGCCAGGGACCAGGGCTGGGGCATGTCTTTCTAAAGAATAACCCACACACGTGGTTAAAGAGTAATAGTAAGAAACCCAACAGTCCAAAGGGAGATCCGATCCCCACACGCAGAGGCAGAGGCAGCTCTGCCTGCAGTTCCCTTTCCAGGCACACAGTGACCTCGATGCCCTCAGGCCCCGGGAACTCCTCACTGGGCACGCTGTGAAGGTCATTACTTTACATGTAGGGTGAACTGGCCGGGCGTGGTGGCGCACGCTTGTAATCCCAGTACTTTGGGAGGCGGAGACCGGAGGATCCGGGTTCACGGCCAGCCTCAGCTCTCTCTCTCTCTCTTTCTCTCCCTCTCTCTCTCTCTCTCTCTCCCTGTCTCTCTCTCTCTCTCTCTCTCTCTCTCCCTGTCTCTTTCTCTCTCTCTACTTAGTGAGGCCCTCCGCCACTTCGTGAGACCCGGTTTCAA
>PVJS01061606.1:0-10945 GCA_004027185.1 Glis glis | reverse complement strand
CAAATTATGGAACCAACCTAGATGTCCATCAACAGATGAATGGATCACAAAATTATGGGAAATACACACAATGGAATTCTACTCAGCAATAAAGAAGAACAAAATAACAGCATTTGCAAGAAAATGGAAAGATCTGGAGAGCATTATGTTAAGCGAGATTAGCCAATCACACAAAATGAAGGGTCATATGTTTTCATTATTTTTATTTCACATATCACTTTAGAATTTGCAAAATTTGCCTCTTCTGCTTCATGGACTCTAATTTTCTCAATTTTTTTCTTGCATCTCTTTGAGGGTCAAAGATCTTGGATTATTTGCAATTGTATTCACTGAAGTTTCTAATACCCTCTTGGTATGGAGTAGGTATGCCATAAATCACTGTGGGTTGGCAGAAGTCTTAAGTCTTTGTTTCTGACCAAGCCCAAAATTTCTTTTGCATAGCTCTATGCTTCAATTATTTTTCACTCCCAAGCAATTCTTTCTATTGTTACTTATGACACAGAATATGATATATATATGACTTCTGTGAGTCAAATATATGTACATTTTGCAAGTCAACTATGAGCCTGGGACTTTTGTGTATGATGTGCATCGGGATTAAAAACATTGGCAGTGATTACAGATACGGGATAAAAATTTTTAAATGGGTTCACTATAAAAGCAATAGTAATTATAATCATTTAAATGGACAGCATACCGTGAAAACCAATAGTAATGATTCATAACAGTAATGAATGTTAAATTAACTTTGTTAGAAATTTTACTTGATATGATTCCCTTGATTGCAGTGTTAAATATTTATATGTATTTAATTGTTTCAGTTTTCACATGGTGGTTTATTCAGAATTTAAAAAGAAACACATGAAATATTGCTTAGCATGATCTTCAGTGTTGTTAGTTTTACCAGAGGTAAAAAGAAGAGATATAATCATTAAAAAGATTGTAATGACACTTAAGTAATAGATATACTGTAAAATTAGCTGGGGAGGGGGAAAGCCCTGTGAATTTTAACACATGTATAGATTTCAGGAACCATCTCCATAATCAGAATTCAAAGTAGATCTGTCCATGAAAAGAAATTCATTAGGCTGCCCTTGTGTAGTCAGATCCTCCCACCCTCTGCTCTTGGAAACCATATATCTATTTTCAGACAGGAGAATTTTGTTTGTTTGTTTTGTACCAGAGATTGAACCCAGGAGCATCCTACCTCCAAGCTACATCCCCAGTTCTTTTTACTTTTCATCTTTTATTTATTTTTTATTTATTTATTTATTTATTTTTTGCGGTACCGGGGATTGAACCCAGGGGCATTCTACCTCCGCGCTACACCCCCAGCCCTATTTTTTATACTTTATTTTGAAACCGGGTCTCACGAAGTTGTGGAGGGCCTCACTAAGTAGAGAGAGAGGGAGAGAGACAGAGAGAGAGAGACAGAGAGAGAGAGAGAGCTGAGGCTGGCCGCGAACCTGGATCCTCCGGTCTCCGCCTCCCAAAGTACTGGGATTACAAGTGTGTGCCACCACGCCCGGCTATTTTTTATTTTTTTGTGGTACCAGGGATTGAACTCAGGGGCATTCTGCCTCCGAGATATATCCCCAGCCCTATTTTTAATTCTTTATTTTGAAACAGGGTCTCACTAAGTTGCGGAGAGCCTCACAAAGTTGCTGAGGCTGGCCGTGAACCTGTGATCCTCATGTCTTAGCCTCCCAAGTACTGGGATTACAAGCGTGCACCACCACACCTGGCTTTGCTTTTTATTTTGAAACAGGGTCACACTAAGTTGCTGAGGCTGGCCTTGAACCTGTGATCCTCCTGTTTCAGACTCTCAAGTACTGGCTTATTCATTGAGTCTTTGACATTATCTCTATTTTTTCCTAGTGGTTGCTCAAGAAATACAATATTCATATTTGCCTTCTAACATCCTACTTAGAATTAATATTTTACCACTTTAAATGGAATGTAGATCTTTTTATATTATAGTGGGTTGATGTAAATTGAAAATCCCACCTAAAAATTATTATCTTTTGTTTTAACTAATATATATATATATATGTATGTTTTGTTATTTTTAATTGACAAAGATTGTATATATTTATCACATACAACATGTTGTTTTAAAATATGCATACCATGTGGAATGGATAAATGGAGCTAATTTAGATATTCATTACATCACTTATTTACATTTTTTGTGGTGAGAAAACTGAAAATCTATTCTCTTAGCAATTTTCAGGGATTTGGTACATTGTTGTTAACTAGTCACCATGTCGTCTGGTAGATCTCTTTCATTTATTCCTTCTATCTACCTGAAATTTGTATCCTTTGACCAACATCTCTCTATCCATCTCCTGGTAACCAGCATCCCACTGTCCAATTTATGGGTTAAACTTATTTGGATTATACAGAGAAGTAAGATCATATGATATTTTTCTGTGCCTGGATTGTTTGATTTAACATTATGTTCTCCAGGTTCAACCATGTGGTTGCAAATGACAAGATTTCCTTCTTTTAAAGGCTGAATAGCATTCCATTGTGTGTATATAATGTGTTTTATTTATCCACTCATCACTGATAGTTAGGTTGATTCTATATCTTGGCTATTGTGAATAATGCTCCAATGAACACGGGAGTGCAGATATTCCTTCTACCTACTGATTTCACTACCTTTGAATACACACCCTGTAGTGGGATTGCTGGATCTTATTAAAGTCCTATTTTTAGTTTTTGAAGGCCCCTTCATGCTGTTTCCCATAATGGCTGTACTGATTTACATCCCCAACAAGAGTGGAGAGAGTTTCCTTTTCTCATCCTCAACGACACTTCTGCCTTTTTGTCAACAGCCATTCTAAGATCTGAGATGATATCTGGTTTTAACTTGCATTTGTGTTATGATTCATGCTGTTGAGCATTTTCTCATATGCTTGTTTGCCATGCGTGTATCCGTTTGGAGAGAAGTCTATTAAAATCACTTGCCCATTTGTTAATCAATTTTTTGTTTTCTTGCTATTGAGTAGTTTAAGTTCCTTATATATATCTGATATTAACCCCTTATCAGATATATGGTTTATAAATATTTAATCCCATTTCATAGGTTGTCTCTCACACATGTGTGTGCACATACATGTGTTGATTATTTCCTTGACTGGGCAGAAGCTTCATAGTTCTATATAATTCCATTTGTCTACTTTAGCTTTTGTTTCCTGTGCTTTTCAGTTCATATATTTAAAAAAAATATTGCCCAGACCAATCTTTGGAAGGTTTCCCTGTATGTTTCTTTCTAGTAGTTTCATAGCATCAGGGATTACATTTAAGTTTTTAATCCATTTTGAGTTGATTTTTTAAATTTGATATGTGATAAAGGCTTAATTTCATTCTTCTATATATGGATATCTAAGTGTTTTAATATCTTTTATTGAAAATACTATCTTTTTCCCATTCTGTTTTCTTGACCCTGTTATTGAAAATCAATTGACTATAAATGACTGCATTTATTTCTGGGCTCTCTCTTCTGTTCTACTAGTTGTTGTGACTGTTTTCATACAAGTATCATGTTATTTTTATTTCTATAGCTTTACAGTATATTTTGAAGCCAGGACATTATTATATCTTTAACTCTGTTATTTTTAGCCAAGACTTGCTTTGCTATCCAGGAATTTTTGTGGTTCCATATGAAATTTAGGATTTTTTTCTCTTTCTGTGAAAAATGATCTTGGAATTTTTATAGGGATTATACTGAATTTATAGATCACTTTGGGTAGTATAGACATTTTAATGGTATTAATTCTTCCAATCCATAAACATGGGATATCTTTCCATGTATCTGTGTCTTCCATTTCTTTCATCAATCATCCATAATTTTTAGTGTTTAGGTCTTTCACCTCCTTGATTAAATTTGTCTCTAAGTATTTTTTCTGGCTAATGTAAATGGGATTTTCCTTATTTCTTTTTTTGATAGCATTAGGAATTATAGGGACAAAAGGGACAGGGTCAACAGCAAGGAACAGGCTTTATTCAGGGATAAAACCTGGGAGGGAGCCACTGACGGGGAAAGAACCCATGAGAGTCAGAAACCCACTTCCTTACAGGCTTGGGACTTTTTATGGGAGTAAAGAAGGGGGGGAAGCAGAAGCAGTTGCGTATTTCTCCAATTTGTAGGCTTGACATGGGGTGGGGCCAGAGTTGGTAAATTTATGGGCTGAGGGCAGAGGGATGGTTAGAGGCATTTCTCTCTGCTTTCGTGCCTTTTCTTTGGGTTTCTTTGTTCTCGGTCTCCACCGGCCAGATCTCACAGTGCCCACAGATAGTTTATCATTAGTGTATGGAAATGTCATTGATATTTGTATGTTGATTTTAATATCCTGCAATTTTATTGAATTCATTTATTAGTTCCTTAGGATTTTCTATATATAACGTTATGTCATCTACAAACAAGAGACAACTTAACTTCTTCCTTTCTATTTGGATGCCTTTTCATTTCTTTCCCAGTATTACAATGAATAGAAATGGTGAGAATGGGCATCCTTGTCTTATTCCTGATCTGAGAGTAAAAGCTTTCAACTTTTTATTATTGAGTTTTATATCAACTGTGAGTTTGTTATAAATGGCCTCTATTGTGTTAAGATACATTCCTCCTACACTTAATTTGTTGAGAGTTTTTATCTTGAAATGATGTTGAATTTGTCAACATATTTTCTGCATCTATTCAGATAGTCATATATGGATTTATCTTTTGTGTTGTCAATGTCACGTAAGTCATATATAGATTTGCACATGTTGAACCATTCTTTCATTCCTGGGGGAATCCCATTTTTATCATGGTGAATTATTCTTTTCATGTAATGCTGAAATCAGTTTGTTTAGTATTTTTGAAGATTTTTGCATCTTTATTCATCAGGGTTATTGGTCTGTAATTTTCATTTTTATAGTGTCTTTGGTTTTGGTACTAGAGTAATACTGTCATTATAAAGTATGTTTGGAACTATTCCCTGTCCTTCAATTTTTTGAAGAGTTTGAGATGGGTTGACATTAGTTCTTTAAACATTCTATCTAATTGATCCTGGGCTTTTTTTGAGGGGAACATTTTATTACTGATTGAAACTCTTTATTCATCATTGGGTATTCCGTTAAATATAATAGATACTTTAAAGAGTTTAAAAGGAGGTAATTATTCTGTTATATGAATTCGGATAGTTATTATTCTTTTTGTTCTTTCTTGCTCCTGAAGCACCAGATTCCCTCTGATAGCATTTTCCTTCTACTGAACTATCTTTAATATTTCCTTCAGAGCTTGTCAATTGGTAATGGATTCCTTTCATCCTAGAATTTCTTGGCTTTGCCTATTTTTTAAATAGACGCATGTGTATTGTGAAATACATATATTGGGTGTTCCTCCAGCTTCCTGGGACACGATTCCTAAGGTCCTTGGCCTCTCCAAAGTTGTCATGTCTTTTTGTATGCTAACAAGTTGGCACAGCTGGAGGGTGAGGACTGGTCACAGCAATGACAGAAGCAGAATTAGAGGGACTTTTCTTCTCCACCTGGACCTTCTGGGAGGTGAGAGAGGTTGAAGGTGAAGTTGATCACCCATGGCCATTGATTTGATCAATCACACCTACATGATAAAGCCCAGAAAGGCAGAGTTGGGATGAATTTCTCAATATCTGAACATGTGGAGGGTCCTGGATAGAGATGCACCTGGAGTGAGCAGGGGAAGTCTGCACGCTTCACCTCTGCCTCACCTGATGAATCTCTTCATCTGTGTCTTTTATAATACCCATCATAACAAACTGATAAATATGTTTCTCTAATTTATTCACTTGTTCTAGTAAATTAATCAAGTCCAAGAATGGGGTGGTGGGAACCCCAACTGATAGCTGGTAGGTCAGAAGTTCCAGAGACCCAGACTTTGACTGAGGACTTTAGTGAGGAGCAGTCTGTGGGACTGAGCCCTCAACATGTGGAAGTCTACAATGCTTCCATACAGAAAGCATCAGAATTAAATTAAATTAGAGAGCCAGGTGTGGTGGTTTAGGCCTATAACCCCAGTACTTGGGAGGCTGAGACAGGAGGATAGCAGGTTCGAGGTCAATCTCAGTAACGTAGCAAGACCCTATTTCAAAATAAAAAGTAAAAATAGGGCTGGCTGTGTATCTCAGAGGTAAAATGCCCCTGAATTCACACCCTAGTAGCACATAAGTAATAAATAAATAAATAAATAAATAAGTGAAAACAGGGCGGGGAATATACTCAGAGGTAGGATGCCTTTGGATTTAGCCTCAAATATCAACAAAAATAAAAACAAACCAAAAAAATAATAATTCAATTAGAAGATATACAACTGGTGTCCACTGGTGTGTGGGGAAAAACTTCTACAGATTTGGAGCTAAAAGCATGTTGTGAGAGTAAGGTAAGGGGAAACTAAATTTTTATAACCACAGAATATAGGATCACTAAATACAGAGCGATGCACTAACAGTTCTTTGCTTTTAGAACTTGGAAACGTTATTCCATTATTTTCTGCCCTCCATGGTGATAAAAGAAAAATTCTGAGATGCCCTAAATCTAATTACAAGAGCTGGAGGATGGAGTGGGAAAGAGATAAGGGAAGTTAAGCAACAGAAGACCTTTTTACATTCCTGAATATATGTTGAACCTCAACTTAAATCCCATCAAGGCTGATTCTCAGGGCCACTTTGCCCTGTGTACACATGGTTTCCTGGACCACTAACCCCAGCCAATCCAGAAGTAACAGTTAATCCCTCCTATGCACTGTACTCCTATCTCAAAGCTTCTCTCTTTGTATAGTCCCACCCTTTGTTGAACCTATAGCCAATATAGGTTCAACAAAAACAATTTATGCTTTCCTTCTCCAAATTTTCATCATAAAAATATTCTTTCTAGGTCCACCATAAATTTCTCCAGCTTCTCTCTAGCCTTGCCACTGGTACCTGTGGAAACTTGTCCTAGGACCTAGTCCTTTTCTGACTAACATCTGTCATGAGCCAATAAATCCTTTTATTTCAGAGATACTTCAGTCTCAGGGTTTTAGTTTACTAGTAGTTTTCCACAAGAAATCTGCCATCATTTGATTTGACTGTTTTGTATTCAAGTTGTTTCATTATATGTGACGTGTTGGTTTTCTCTGGCCACTTTTAAGGGTTTTTTCTTTGTCTTTTTAGCACTTTATGTCTGTGCATGTATTTCTCTAAGTTCCTCCTATTTGCAGTTTGCTAAGCTGATGTATGAGTCAATTATCTTCCAAGGAGTTTGAAAAGAATTCATTATATTTTCAAATGTATTTCCTGCACCAAGTGCTTTCTCCTCTTCATCTAGGATACTGATAACATGTGTATCAGACTATTTTATATTGTCTCACAGGTACCTGAAGCTCTACTCCTTAAAAAAACTTTCTATCACTTATTTTTATTGAATAATTTCTATTGATCTATTTTCAAATTCATTGACTCTTTCATCTGGTTTTTCCATTCTGCTATTGAACTGATCCATTGAATTTTGTACAATTATTGTACTGTTCAACTCTAAAATTTCCATTTCACTCTATTTTATAGCTTCTTTTTCCCTGTTGAGATTTCTATCTTTTCATCTGTTTCTGGAATACTCCTCTTTACTTATCATACTTATTTTAACTGATTTAAAGTCTTGAAAGGTAATCACAATATCTGGGTCATCCCAGCTTGATTTCTGTTTGTTTGTTTTTTTTTTCCCCTAGAATATTTGTCAGAATTTCCTGGTTCATTGTATGCTGTGTAATTTTGTTTTGGATACTAGGTGTTGGGAAAATGAGACTCTGAGTCTTTTGAAAGTCATATGGAGATCATGTTTTTGTTTTTGTTTTCTATTCGTCAATCAGTCTGGTTAGATTCAGATCACAACTGGTTAGGTCCCACTCACTGTGCATGGGCTGTGGTTCCAGTGTCAGTTCTCTCTTCAAAGGCTTTGGAGTGTGGTTACACCTGTGTAGCATTTGCACCTTCTGAGAACAATCTGCAATCTGTGTGGCTGAGTTGTTTTGAGAGTCCCCACACAGTTAAGGACATTGCTCTGCATAAGCAAGTTGAGGTGAGTCAGGAATTGCTCTTTCTCAAACTCTGTTCTCTTTGCTATCGCACTGACACCCTTTGGCACCCACGGGTGCCACAATGTGGGACTTCATCTGTCTGTGCCTTGCTGCTCACTTCCCACAAGTGAGTCACCCTCCAGGACCACGTGGCAGGAGGACAGTAAGAGGAAAAGGAGCAGTATGAATTCCCTACATACTCTTTGCACTCTAATTTCTCTAGTCAAAGAGAATCTTTTTCCTCCATTGCAGTTTTAGGGGCATATTCCACTGTTATAGTAAATGCCACGGAATAGCTGCCGCTTTGGGAATGGGGTTGCCTAGTGGCTATGGTTGGAAAAATAGGAACAGGGAGTCAATCTTACTTTCTCTGTCCTGTAGGGGGCCATCCCTCTGCAGCATAGGAACAAGAAGTTTTAAGAGTTTTTACTTTCTCCTTCCTTCCTTCCTTCCTTCCTTCCTTCCTTCCTTCCCTCCCTCCCTCCCTCACTCCCTTCCTCCCTCCCTCCCTCCTTTCTTTCTTTCTTTCTTTCTTTCTTTCTTTCTTTCTTTCTTTCTCTTTTTTGTGGCACTGGGGATTGAACCTACGGAAATTCTACCTCTGAGATACACCCCAAGTCCTATTTTATTTTTATTTTTGAAACAGGGTCTTGCTATGTTGATAAGCATCTTACTACTTGCTGAGGCTGTCCTCGAACCTGTGGTCCTCCTGTCTTGGCCTCCCAAATACTGGGATTACAAGCGTGCACCACCATACCCAACTTCTTAGAGTTTTTTCTGACCATACTTTATGTACAACTTGGGTTTATGTTGCTTTTGAGTCCAGGTTGGGAGATACAGAAGGAAAAACAAACCAGAAAACTCACTGACAAATAGATTAGATGTTTAAGTTCTGGTTTCTTTGTCTAATGCATGTGCTATTGTTCACTCCTCAGAGTCTTTAGACAGCTGCTCTATGTATGATATTCAGGAGTTCTAGTTGCATGTGGTAAAAGAGATGGGATAGAATGTGCCCACTCTCTCTTCACTGAAATTGGAACTTGTCTATAGAGTAGATTTGTAGATAATTGTGACATGTGTGAGCCCACTATAGGTAGGTCTGTACATTTTTCCAGAGGTAGATATTTTAGTACAACTGTTAGGCCCATTTGTAAAACAAAACAAAACAAAAAAGAAAACAAGGTAAATGGATTGACTTAAAAAGATAGCAAACAAAGCAGAAAGAAGTAAATTATCTGGAGTGTTTATTGGTGACATCTTAGAAGAGACTAAACACTTTTATATCCTCAGCAGAATCTGGAAAGATAAAGAGACCCATGAAAAGATATTCTAAATGATACCATCTGAGTCCCGGCATGAAGGAAGGCTGGAAATATGCCCCTGATACCAAACGACTTGGGAGATTTTTCCAAGACTCAAGTTACCATTTCCTTTTAGCATACCACCCACAGGTTTCTGGGAAAGGTCTAATTTCCTTCCAAGTAAGAAGTATTCTGGCTGCTTTCAAAACAAGTGGTTTGTAATAAACTATTAAAATATCAACTTGCAAAAAGCATGAGGAACTGGGACTCTTCTGTCTTAAGTAGTTCAGTAGAATTAACTGGAGCCTCAGACCAAGACTTTAGGCCCTTAAATTGGTGGTAGTGAGTCATGAATGACCTCATTGTAAACACTTACAAAAACTTCCAAATTACTCTCTGCAGCAACAGGCAAAAAGCATAACAAGCCAGAAGTTTAGACCAGGACACCCAACTAGTTAATTATAATACTTGACTTACTTACTTAAGGATGTTGGGTCCTAGAATTTTCCACCCTTTTCTTCTCTGTTTTGGAAGATATCCACCCATATTCTAATACCCAAGCATCCTCACCTTGCATTTAAGTCATTGTGGAAACATTTCTTCCCTATGAAAAAGTACTACTGCAGTGAATTGAGAGGTTGAAAATCTCTGATTAGCAAGATGATCCATGAGATATGTCATTCCTATTAGCTTCTTCCCAATCAATTCTAATCACGTTTTTTGAGATTTTTGTTTTTTTAACCAAAGGAAAATGGTGAAAGTTAATGAAATCAGTCACAGCTATGAGTATCTATGAGCCAATGCAGCCTGTTACTAAGTGTGGTGTAGTGACAGAGCCAGGACTATGATCGAAAAATATTTTGTAACTATTATCACAGGCTCTAGTTTTATCTCTGCCACATGTTATCATTGTTTGAGAAATACATGAGTTCCTGCCTTTTTGAAGCATCCATTTTGGGTAGATGACTCTAGAGGAGATATGAAAAAGATTCATTTTGTGGAGAACAGTTGGACAAAATGAGCCCTAATCTCATAGTCAACACTGCTATTCTATTACTTGAATGACTATGGAAGTTTAGCCACATGGATTTGATATATTTAAACACTTGAAGGGAAATGCTATAAGTTGAAGGTAGTTTGTTTCAGGCAGGCCAAAGGACAGAAGCAGAATTAACTGAAACTCTAGGAAGATACATTTCAGTTTATTACATATAAATTTTATGGTGAACCTTTTTTAATAATTTTGAATTGAACTTATGAATACCAGAAATGAAATAACTTTTCTCAAAATGCTGTTAGCTTGCAATCATTCTCTTCAATATCACAATATGTTAATCCGAGGCCGGGCATGGTGGCGCATGCTTGTAATCCCAGTACTTTGGGAGGCAGAGACCGGAGGATCCCGGTTCGCGGCCAGCCTCAGCTCGCTCTCTCTCTCTCTCTCTCTCTCTCCCCGTGTCTCTCTCTCTCTACTTAGTGAGGCCCTCCGCAACTTCGTGAGACCCGGTTTCAAAATAAAGTATAAAAAAATAGGGCCGGGGGTGTAGCGTGGAGGTAGAACGCCCCT
>PVJS01061605.1:0-10947 GCA_004027185.1 Glis glis | reverse complement strand
TTCCCTCTTTCTCTCTCTCTCTCTCTCTACCTAGTGAGGCCCTCCACAACTTCGTGAGACCCGGTTTCAAAATAAAGTATAGAAAAAGTAGGGCCGGGGGTGTAGCGTGGAGGTAGAACGCCCCTGCGTTCAATCCCTGGTACCGCAAAAAAAAAAAAAAAATAGGACTGGGGGTGTAGCTCGGAGGTAGAATGCTCCTGGGCTCAATCCCCAGTACGGCAAAAAAAAAAAAAAAGTATGAATCATGACAACTGTGGTGGCGCACGCTTGTTATCCCAGTACTTGGGAGGCTGAGACAGAAGGATGGCAGGTTTGTGGCCAGCCTCAGCAACTTAGTGAGGCTTGCAACTTAGTGAGACTCTTTCAAAATAAGAAATAGCTGGGCGTGGTGGCACATGCTTGTAATCCCAGTACTTAGGAGGCTGAGAAAGGAGGATGGAAGGTTGGTGGCCAGCCTCAGCTACTCAGTGAGGCCCTTGGCAACTTACTGAGACCTTGTTTCAAGATAAAGAATAAAAAGTAGGGCTGGGGGTGTAGCTCAGAGGTAGAATGCCCCTGGGTTCAATCCCCAGTACCACAAATAAAATAAAATAAAATAGGGCTGGGGGTGTAGCTTGGAGGTAAAATGCCCCTGGGTTCCATCTCCAGTACCACACACACACACACACACACACACACACACAAAAGTAACAGGGTCTCACTAAGTTGCAGAAGGCCTCACTAAATTGCTGAGGCTGGTTATGAACCTCTGATCCTCCTGTCTCAACCTCCCAAGTACTGGATTACAGGTGTGTGCCACCATCCCCAGCTAAAGATCCAACACTTTTGGCCAGGACTGTCTTTCCTAAGGTTGTTTATTTTACTCAGTGGATACATCGGGAGGATGGCAGGGCAGGGTGCTCCTCGCTGGGGGAGGAGTGCTCATTTGAATACTCACTGGGGCACAGTGATGTGAAGTCCTAAATGCTATAAGATCGGGACCATCTCACAGAATTGTCTGATTTCTTTGCCCTTGTTGTGTCGCTTAAGCTGAGACCTGGGCTGCCCTGCCCTCACGAGCTATCTCCCAGGACCAGTGGGAAAAAGGATTCCTCTGGAAGGCAACATATCAGCATCTCTTTTTTTTGTTTGTTTGTTTTTGCGGTACTGGGGATTGAACCCAGGGGCATTCTACCTCTGAGCTACATCTCCAGCCCTATTTTATTATTTATTTATTTATTTATTTATTTATGGTACTGTGGATTGAACCCAGAGGCATTCTACCTCCAAGCTACACCCCCAGCCTGATTTTATTTCTTATTTGGAAACAGGGTCTCACTAGGTTGCTGAGAGCTTTGCTAAGTTGCCCAGGGTGGCTTTGAACCTGTGATCCTCCTATCTCAGCCTCCCAAGTACTAGGATTACAAGCATGAGCCACCAAGCCTAGCTTATTTTTTTATTTTGAAATAGGGTCTCATAAACTGAGTATGGTGGCGCACGCTTGTAATCCCAGGACTTGGGAGGCTGAGGCAGGATTGCAGAGGGCCTCACTAAATTGCTGAGGCTGGTTATGAACCTCTGTTCCTCTTGTCTCAGCCTCCCAAGTACTGGGATCACAAGCGTGTACCACCACGCCAGGTTGTATCAGTACCTCTTTCACCGGTGACCTCCACTGACCCAGGTGGGGTTGGCTTCCCTGCAGCGAATCCTACCCCAGGCTCTTGAGCTCCACAGGTGTGGGAGGAGCCCTTGGCAGGAGGCAGCCCACAGTGAAAGATGCTTGCAGAAGCAGCCCTGGAGCAGGAGCAGCATGGCGCTGTCAAGCTGGAGGAGGAGGAGCTCGCTGGCCACGAGGATGCAGGCTGGGCGAAGATCAGGCCCCGGCCAGAGGTGGCCCACCAGCTCTTCAGATGCTTCCAGTACCAGGAGGACATGGGGCCTCGCGCATCCCTGAACCGGCTGCGGGAGCTCTGCACCCACTGGCTGCAGCCGGCCCTCCACACCAAGAAGCAGATCCTGGAGCTGCTGGTGCTGGAGCAGTTCCTCAGTGTGCTGCCACCCTACCTGCTGGGCCGCCTGCAGGGCCAGCAGCTCCGGACCGGCGAGGAGGTGGTCCTGCTGCTGGAGGGCGTGTCCGTGGATGCCAGCTACGTGGGGCCACTGGTGCGAGGGCGTGGGCAGGAGGGCGTGGGAGAAATGTCTGGAGCTGTCCTTTTCCTCCATCCGCCAATTCCTTCCCCTCCTGACTGTGCGACTCCCCCCTCCTGTCTCATCCCCATCCCCTGCGGTCGATAGGCGGTGGATTGCCACCTGTCTGCCTCCTAACGTGGATGTGTTTTCAACAGGATTTTAGCTTCAGTGCCAGCAAGAATTGTCCCCATGCAGACATCACCTTGGAGAAACAGGGGGGCCCTTTCCAGGTCCCTGGTCACAGCCCCAAAAAGGAAGAGCCCTCAGACGGACAACCAGCCCTGCACCCATCAAATGAATCACCCCCAATCCAGCCAGGGCCCACAATGCCTGCTGAGCCAAAAGAGTGGACATCTGCCCCAAATTCGAGGCAGCTAATAAGCCCAGGGCCCCAGGTCCTGACACTCCAGGACCTGCAAGAAAGCGGTGAGCTAACCGGGCGTGGTGGTGCATGCTTATAATCCCAGTACTTGGGAGGCTGGGACCAGAGGATCCCGGTTCGGGGCCAGCCTCAGCTACTTAGTGAGGCCCTGTTTCAAAATAGAGAATAAAAAAAAAATAGGGCTGGGGTGGACCTCGGAGGTCGAATGCCCCTGGGTTCAATCCCCAGTACTGAAAAAAAAAAAAAGAAAAAAGAAAAAGCAGTGATCTGGCGCCCTGGAAAGCAGCCTGGCCGCGCAGGTGGGGCGCGAGGGGCGTGGATGAAGGAGGCCATGTCCTTGAGCCTCTTGGTGGGTAATGCCACCTTCTGACATTTCTTTCTTCCTCCCCTGGTGCTCTCAGCCCCCCAGGATCCCTCGCTCTGGCAGGAGGAGAACGCCGGGGATCAGGAGCTGGTGGCTGTGCTGGTGAGCTGGGCTGGTTCTCCTGCTCCAGGTCCTTCTCAAGCCCCGGACCTTTCTCTATCCTCTGCTGTTCTAGCAACCTGTGGCTTCCTTAATTCTGGAAAGTGTTTCATCCCACTCAGGTCTCAGAGCCCTGTTCCTCACTCACTAAGGGTCTCCTCACCGGGTGTCTTTTCTCTTGTTATAGGAGTCCCTGACCTTTGAGGATATCCCAACAAAGGAGGCCTGTCCTGTGCTCCCTGGGGGTAAGTAGCCACCCCTGCAGTCATGACCCCCGAAAGTGCTTTCTTTGTCTGTAGCTCCAGGCCCAACCTGACTTTTGGGCTTCTCTGATGGACTTTGTTGGTGAGGTCTTTTCGTGTGTGTGGTGAACCCAGGGTTACTCTACCACAGATACATCCACAGCCCTTTAAGCATGCTCCACCACGCCTGGCTTAATTTTGAGATTTTTAAATAGGTGTCAGAAGCCGGCTGTGGTGGCACACGCATGTAATCCCAGTACTTGGGAGACTGAGACAGGAGGATGCGGGTTCGCGGCCAGTCTCAGCTACTTAGTGAGGCCTTTCACAACTTAGTGAGTCCCTATTTCAAAATAAAGAATAAAAAATAGGGCTGGGGGTGTAACTTGGAGGTAGAATGCCCCTGGGTTCAATCCCCAGTGCCAAAAAAATAGGTATCAGAGCTTGGCATGGTGGCTCATTACTGTAATCCCAGTACTTGGGAGGCTGAAACAGGAGGATCACAGATTGAAGACCAGCCTTAGCAATTTAGTGAGACTCTCAGCAACCTAGTGAGACCCTGTTTCAAAACAAATAATAATCATCATTTTAAAAAGGGTTGGAGGTAGAATGCTGGGCGTGGTGGTGCACACCTATAACCCCTCCCAGTACTTGGGAGGCTGAGATAAGAGGATTGTAGGGTCAAGGTCAGCCTCAGCAACTTGGCAAGAGCCTGTTTTTTTTGTTTTGTTTTGTTTTGGTTTTTTTGCGGTACCAGGAATTGAACCCAGGGGCGTTCTACCTCTGCGCTACACCCCCGGCCCTATTTTTCTATGCTTTATTTTGAAACCGGGTCTCATGAAGTTGCGGAGGGCCTCACTAGGTAGAGAGAGAGAGAGAGAGAGAGAGGGAGAGGGAGAGGGAGAGAGAGCTGAGGCTGGCCGCGAACCCGGATCCTCCAGTCTCCGCTTCCCAAAGTACTGGGATTACAAGCATGCGCCACCACGCCCGGCAAATTTTTTTTAAAAAACAGGCTCTTGAGCTGGGCGTGGTGGCACAGGCTTGTAATCCCAGTACTTTGGGAGGAGGAGACCGGGAGGATCCGGGTTCGCGGCCAGCCTCAGCTCTCTCTCCCTCTCCCTCTCTCTCTCTTTCCCTGTCTTTCTCTCTCTCTACCTAGTGAGGCCCTCCGCAACTTCATGAGACCAGTTTTCAAAATAAAGTATAAGAAAATAGGGCCGGGGGTGTAGCGCGGAGGTAGAACGCCCCTGGGTTCAATCCCCGGTACCGCAAAAAAAAAAAAATAATAATAAAATTTAAAAAGAACTGGGGGTGTAGCTTAGAGGTAGAATGCCCCTGGGTTCAATCCCCAGTACCAAAAAGGAAAAGTAGTCATGGTAATTGCTGATTGGCATAAAGTTTCTATTTGGAGATAGTGATGGTTGGACAACATTGTGAATGTATTTAATGAACCTGAAGTGTACCCTTTTCAAAGGGTATCATGGTAAATTTGATTGTATGTGTATTTTACTAAGTTATTTTGTGTGTGTGGTACTGGGGATTGAACCCAAGGGTGTTCTACCTCTGAGCTACGCCCACAGCCCTTTTTTATTTTGAAACAGGGTCTCACTAAGTTGCAGAGGGCTTCACTAAATTGCTGAGGCTGGCCTCAAACCTGCAATCCTCCTGTCTCAGCCTCCCGTGTACTGGGATTAGAGATGTGCACTCCTGGCTACTAAATTTTTTTTAGACGATGGTAGAGAAAAAGGACATTCTCATTTGACACTCAGCCTCTTCCACCGCCCCCTGGGTTTGCAGGCCTCCTGGATTTCTTTCCCCTTCCAAGCCTATCAGGTTCTAGAAATTCTCAGGAACCCCTTGGAAGAGGTCTGACATCCCTGTGTCATCTTCTTTCCCAGGATTTGGGGACACAACCCCATATAAAGAGGGATTTAAACCAGAAGAGCCCAAAGGGGCTGCCTGTCCCTCTGCCATCTCAGCAGAGTCCCAGGCAGAAAGCCCTGAGGTAGCCGGAGAGCCTCCTGCCCAGACGCTGGGGCAGAGCACTAGTGGAGGAGGCACCCCTCCTGACGGCAGTGAAATTCTGGAGGTCATAGTGGCCGGAGGCAGCCCCAGCCCGGAGGCAGAGATGCAATTCCAGTGCAAGGAGTGTAGCGTGTGCTTCCGGCAGCTCTCCCGCCTCAAGGTGCACCAGCTGCATGCCCACCCCCGCGCACGCTCCTTTCTGTGCCGCTGCTGCGGGAAGAGCTTCGGCCGCAGCTCCATCCTCAAGCTGCACATGCGCACGCACACGGATGAGCGGCCGCACGCCTGCCACCTCTGCAGCCGCCGCTTCCGCCAGAGCTCACACCTGGCCAAGCACCTGCTCACGCACTCCTCAGGGCCTGCCTACCTGTGCGCCGAGTGCGGCCAGGGCTTCCAGCGTCGCTCCAGCCTCGTGCAGCACCTGCTGGCGCACGCCCAGGACCAAGACCCCAAGTGTGCCCCGGAGGCCAAGACGGAGGTGCCGGTGCCAGTGCCGGTGCCGGAGGTGACCGTTTTCGTGTGCTCCCAATGCGGGCAGACTTTCCAGCGCCGATCTAGCCTAAAGCGTCACCTGCGGCTCCACGCCAGGGACGAGGACCCCAAGGGCTCTCAAGACTCGGGAAACCTGAGCCCGGGCCGCAAGCACCGGCCCTACAAGTGCGGCGACTGCGGCAAAGCCTTCCGGCGCAGCGAGCACCTGGTGACCCACCGCCGCCTGCACACCGGCGAGCGGCCCTTCTCGTGCCAGGCGTGCGGCCGCAGCTTCACCCAGAGCTCCCAGCTGGTCAGCCACCAGCAGGTGCACACCGGGGAGAAGCCGCACGCCTGCCCGCAGTGCGGGAAGCGCTTCCAGCGGCGTGCCGGCCTCGCCCGCCACCTGCTGACCCACGGGGGCCCGCGGCCCCACCACTGCCCCCAGTGTGGCAAGAGCTTCAGCCAGACCCAGGACCTGGCCCGCCACTTGCGCAGCCACACGGGTGAGAAGCCCTGCCGCTGCAGCGAGTGTGGCGAGGGCTTTAGCCAGACGGCCCACCTGGCACGCCACCAGCGCATCCACACGGGAGAGAAGCCCCACGCCTGCGACACCTGCGGCCACCGCTTCCGCAACAGCTCCAACCTGGCCCGCCACCGCCGCAGCCACACGGGCGAGCGGCCCTACGGCTGCCCGACCTGCGGCCGCAGCTTCCGGCGCAACGCCCACCTGCAGCGCCACCTGGTCACACACACCGGAGCCGCGCAGGACGCCGAGCCGCCGCAGAAGTGTCCTGAGTGCGGCAAGATCTTCAGCCGCAGCTGCAACCTGCTGCGGCACCTGCTGGTGCACACGGGCGTCAGGCCCTACTCCTGCGCACAGTGCGGCCGCGGCTTTAGCCGCAACTCCCACCTGCTGCGCCACCTGCGCACCCACGCGCGGGAGACGCTGTATTAGCTGCGGTGCCCACTACCCTGCGGCCTCGCCCCCACGCACTGCCCGGTGCACCGGCGCCCGAAGCCTTGGCGACGTCCCCATCACACCCACCTCCTCTGGCCCTCCTCCACGTTTATTATCCCAGTCTATGGCCTTTGTGTGGGTAGGTGGGTGGGGGTGCTGGGGATTAACCCCAAGGAAGTTCTACCTCTGAGCTACAAATCCAACCCTTTTTGTTCTATATTCTTCTTCTTCTTTTTTTTTTTTTTTTTTTTTTTTTGTACTGGGAGTTGAACCCAGAGGCATTCTACCTCCAAGCTACACCCCCAGCCTTTTTTATATTGAAACAAGGTCTTGCTAAGTCGCTCAGACTGGCCTGGAACCTGCCATCCTCCTGCCACAGTCTCCCAAGTACTGGAATAACAGGCGTGCACTACCACGCCCAGCCAGCCCTATTTTATTATTTTGAAACCGGGTCTTACTGAGTTGCAGAGGGCCTCCCTAAATTGCTGAGGCTGGCTGCGCACCTGCGATCCTCCTGTCTCAGCTTCCCAAGTACTGGGATTACAAGTGTGTGCCACCATGCTCTGCTATGTGATTCTTTAAATTCATTAAAATAGGCTGAGACAGGAGGATTGCAGGTTTGAAGCCAACCTCTGCAATTTATCAAGACACTGTTTCAAAACAAAATAGGGCTGGGGTGTAGTTCAGAGGTAGAATGCCTTGGGCTTAATCTGTAGTACCAAAATAAACAAATAAGGGCTGGGGTTGTAACTTGAAGGTAGAGTACCCCAGTTCAATCCTAAATCAAAAAATCATTTATTTTCAATCAAAAAATAAATGAGTGGAATAAAATGTTAAATCCCAGGTTCTGGATTATTGAGGGGAAACTCTTGTTCTAGAACTGTGGTAACTGCTTCAAACTGAAAATGGCAGCAGCTAAACAGAAGCTGCTGCTGTCTATAGCACCAGAACTGCCCCTGAGCCTCAACCTAGTGCGCCTGGACCTCCACCCTGGGCCTCCTCTTCACCCAGCAACATGGTCTCATTATTCAGTCAGAGGAAATCCCCCTCCCCACCAGCCTCAGAACGCACACCTTCCAGTTCCTTTAGTCGTCAGATTTTCAAGAACAACAATAACAAGGTTTTGTGGCCCACATTTGTAATCCCGGTACTTGGGAAACTGAGACAGGAGGATCGCAGGTTCAAGACCAGTCTCAGCAATTTAGTGAGGACCTCTTTAATTTAAGGATACACTATTTTGTGTGTGTGTGTGTGTGTGTGTGTGTGTGTGTGTTACTGGGGATTGAACCCAAGGGTGTTCCACCTCTGAGCTACACCCCCAGTCCTATTTTATTATTTTGTGGTACTGGGGATTGAACCCAGGGGCGTTTTACCTCCGAGCTACACCCCGGGTCCTATGTTTTATCCTTTATTTTGAAACCGGGTCTCACGAAGTTACGGAGGCCTCACTAAGTAGCTGAGGCTGGCCCCGAACCCGGATCCTCCGGTCTCCACCTCCCAAGTACTGGGATTACAAGCCTGTGCCACCACATGCCCGGCCTTTTGTTTTGTTTAAGTTTTTTTGTGGTACTGGAGATTGAACCCAGGGGCATTCTACCTCTGAGCTACACCCCCAGCCCTATTTTATTTTCTATTTTGAAACAGGGTCTCACTAAGTTGCGGAGGGCCTCACTAAGTAGCTGAGGCTGACCTTGAACCTGTGATCCCTGTTTCAGCCTCCCAAGTACTGGGATCACAAGCATGTGCCACCATGCCCAGCTTTTTATTTTTATTTTTATTTTGAAATGGTCTGGCTAGGTTGATGAGAGTTTCACTACTTGCTGAGACTGTCCTTGAACTTGCAATCTTCCTATTTCAGCCTCCCAAGGACTGGGATTACAAGCGTGGACTACCACGCCCAGTTTATTTATTTATTTATTTTTATTTATTTTTTTTTTGCAGTACTGGGGATTGAACCCAGGAGCATTCTACCACCGAGCTACACCCCCAGCCCTATTTTTTATTCTTTGTTTTGAAACAGGGTCTCACTAAATTGCGGAGGGCCTCACTAAGTTGCTGAGGCTGACCATGAACCTGTGATCCTCCTGTCTCAGCTTCCCAAGTACTGGGATTACAAGTGCGTGCCACCACGCCCGGCTCCAGTTTATTTATTTTGAAACAGGGTCTCACTAAGTTGCAGATGGCCTTGTGTTGCTGAAGCTGGTGGAGAACCTGTGATCCTTTTCTCTCAGCCTCCCAAGTACTGGAATTACAAGCACGCACCACCATGCCTGCCATGGGATACCCTATTTCAAAATAAAAAATAAAAGAGGGCTGAGGGCATAGCTCAGAGGTAGAATGCCTCTGGGTTCAATCCTCAGTACCACACACACACACGCACACGCACACACACACACACACAAAAACCCAATATTGTGTCTTAGTGATGTTTGCCCTGGAAACTGCCCCCCTTCACACACACACACCTGACACAGAACTGCTTCATAATTGTTGAGTGGAACTGATCTCCACTCAGTGCTCAAGGGGGTGATTTTCTATTTTTTGTGGTGCTTGGGATCAAACCCAGGGCCTCACACATGCTAGGTACGCATTCTACCACTGAGCTGCACCCCCAGGCCTGAGGTCATCTTGGGCATGGTTGGCAGAAAAGTTCTGAGCCCAAGGAAGCTTCAGTCCTTTGGGGGTTGGGAAGAGGATGGAGTTCAGAAATTTAGATGTTACAGAGTGAATTCATTTCATGGAAGAGCCCAAGGAGGGACATTTCAAAGAAGGACTGCCACCTAAGAGAACGAGGTGAGGGGTTAGGGATCCTGCAGGACCTAAGCCTTATTGACTGAGCACTGACTTTGAGCCAGGTTACTGAGCGGAACGATGGGGCCTGAACTATGATGGTGAAGCAGCTGCAGGGGAGCAGCATGTGCAAAGGCCCTGGGGGAGTGCTTGGCTGGACCAACCTGCTACCACGGAGCTATGCAGAGGTTGAGGAGAGGGGCCTGACAGGCCTGGGTGAGGGTTATTAACTGTGGGAAGTAGAAGACATGGTGAGTTTGTTAGGCAGGGGATGGTTTCATTTCTTCTTTTGTGTGTGTGGTACTGAGGTGCCTTCTACCTCCAGGCTACACCTCCAACCCTATTTTATTTTTATCTATTTTGTGGTACTCAGGATTGAACTTAGGGGCATTCTTCCTCTGAGCTACACCCCCAGCCCTATTTTTTATGTTTTATTTTGAAACAGGGTCTTACCACGTTGTGGAGGGCCTCACAAGGTTGCTGAGGCTGGCCGCGAACCTGTAATCCTCCCGTCTCAGCCTCCTAAGTACTGGGATTCCAAGCGTGTGCCACCACGCCCGACTTTATTTTTTTATTTGAAAACTATCTTGCTAAATTGCTGAGAGCCTCACTAAGTTTCTAAGGCTGGCTTCGAACCTGCGAACCTTGTGTCTCTGCCTCCCAAGTACTGGGATTACAGGCCTGCACCACCACGCCTGGTTTAAATGGTTTCATTTCTACCAGTAAAATGTACATTGGCTACTGGAGTAAGCTGCTCAAAAAAGACCAAGTCAGAGACCAGCCCAGAAGCCTTGACACTTGTCTGGGATTGCAGTGATGATGGTGACCTCCGTGTGGCAGTGGGACCACAACACATGGTGGTGTCTTCAGCACAGTGGGAGGGTTTGGTAGGCAAGAAGCTAAGTGGGCACACGTCGGTAATCCCAGCACTTGGGAGGCTGAGTCAGGGGGATCACAGGTTCGCGGCCAGCCTCAGCAACTTGTGAGGCCTTCTGCAACCCAGGGAGACCCTGTTTCAAAATAAAGAATAAAGCCGGGCGTGGTGGCCCACTCTTGTAATCCCAGTACTTTGGGAGGCGGAGACCAGAGGATCTGGGTTCGCGGCCAGCCTCAGTTCTCTCTCTCTCTCTCTCTTTCTCTCTCTCTCCGTGTCTCTCTCTCTCTCCGTGTCTCTCTCTCTCTCTCTCTCTCTACTTAGTGAGGCCCTCCGCAACTTTGTGAGACCCGGTTTCAAAATAAAGTATAAAAAATAGGGCCGAGGGTGTAGCACGGAGGTAGAACGCCCCTGGGTTCAATCCCCGGTACCGCAAAAAAAAAAAAAAAAAGAATAAAATAGGGCTGGGGTTATAGCTCGCAGGTAGAATGCCCCTGGGTTCAGTCCCCAGTACCGCAAAAAAAAAAAAAAAAAAGCCCCCAAATGGGCTGCCTTCTTCCCAAGAAGGAAGGG
>PVJS01061604.1:0-10945 GCA_004027185.1 Glis glis | reverse complement strand
ACCAAGGGGGAGGGGAAGAGAAGTCTTGCTTGGGTTTTGGGACTTGGGAGGTAGAAGAGAGTAATTGATTTTAAAAACTTGTGGTGTCACCTCCTCGCTGCCCTCCATATCCTCGGCCCCTGGGTCCAAGACTTAAGGGAGGGTCCACTGCCTGGCCGGGAATCAGAGAGGGGATGCCGGCAGGGGGAGTCGGGCGCTCGACTTCCAGGGCGGGCAGTGGTTTAAGGCAGAGGAGGCAACGGCCTGGATCGCGGGGAGGTCCCATGGGGGTCACCCTATTGTGTTTTGGTGTCTTCCCCGCTGGAAACCCTGGGGGAGGTATACATTTTCTCTCTGCCTAACAGGGACATTAAGGCCCGAGAGTTAAAGACGGGTCCCTCGGGCCGGCGGCAGCGGGGCGAGCTGGGGCGCGGGGAGCAGGCCCCGGGATTCCTGGAAGTCGGGGCGGGAGAGGCGGGCGGCGCTGCGGGTTTCCGACCCTGCGGGGCGGCCGCGCCCAGCCCTGGAGCCCGCGGTGCTGACGGGGTCCGGCCGCCAGGTGGCAGCATCGCCCAGCGCGGGCCCGAGCGCCAGGCGCGGGGGCTGGGGCCGGGGCCCTGCGAGTCCTCCCCACGGAGCTGGCAGGCGGGCGGGCGTGACCCGAGGTGGGAGATGAGCCTGAGCTCAGGGAAGGGCTCTGGCCGCAGTGGGTTAGCGCTGCGACCCGCCTGGGGAAAGCGGACGATCGCCCAGGGAGGTGCGGTCCTTAGGAGTTGCGCGTTGTCCCCTCTGGCCTCACCCCAATAACATCCCTGCTTCTTAGAGGGGACAGCCGTCCTCCTCTGGCTTCTCTTTTCCCTTTTCTCTACCTCTGACCTCTTTTTCTCCTACTCTCTGCTTATCCTCCCTCCCTGGCATGTTATTTGTCATGTTGAACCTCTCCCTCTCTCCTTTTTTCCCAGCCTTTGTTTCCTGTTTCGTCCTCCACCCCATCTCCGTTTACACGTTTCTCTCAACTTCCGTGTTCCTCTGCTTCCCTCTGTCTCCCCAGTTACCATCTGTCAGTTTCCCTTGACTGTTTTTTTTTTTTTGTACGGGGAGGGCATTCTACCTCCAAGTTACACCCTCAGCCCTATTTTATTTTTATTTTGAAACAGGGTCTCCCTAGGTTGATGACAGTCTCACTACTTGCTGAGGCTGTCCTCAAACCTGTGATCCAACTGTCTCAGTCTCCCAAGTACTGGGATTATAGGCATGTGCCACCACGCCTGCTTCTTGACTGGTTTGGTCCTGCATACCTCCCCCCCTTGGGTTTGTTTCGCAGGGACTCTCCTAATACCCCCCCCCCAACTATCCCAGGTCTCTTTGACTCTTTCTTGTCTCTGCTTCTCATTATCTCTTGGTCCTTTGCGCTCCTTTAAACAATCTTGCAAAAGTAGGGTGCAGTGGGCTGTAATCTCAGTGACTCATGAGGCTGAGGCAGGAGGATGGCAAGTTGAAGGCCAGCTATGGGGCAAATTAGACCCTCTCTCAAAATAAAATATAAAGTGCTGGGCGTGGTGGCACATGCCTGTAATCTTAGTACTTGGAAGGCTGAGACAGGAGGATCACAGGTTTGAAGATGGCCTCAGCAAGTAGTGAGACTCTCAGCAACCTAGAGAGACCTTGTTTCAAAACAAACAAATAAATAAATAAAATAGGGCTGGGGTGTAGCTCAGAGGTAAAACATTCCTGGTTTCAATCTCCAATACCAAATAAATAAATAAAAAATAAAAAGGGCTGGGGATGTAGCTTAATGGCAGAGTGCCCATGGGTTAAATCCCAGTACAAACAAAACAAAACAACAACAAAACAATCTTCCAGTCTCCTGAGCCATCTGGCTCCAGATAATTCCTTCTCTGGAGCCAGTTCTCCTTCCTGTGAGCCTGGAGAAGGGAATGGGCAGAGTGCGCAGCACCTCTCACCTCCTCCCTACAGTCGGCACCGGACCCAGACTCCCCCCTGCCATGGGGGACCTAGTCCAGAGAGTCCTGGAAGGTTCTCCCAACACCACCCACACTCTGCCTCTTTAGTGAAATTGTTGCTAACTTGGCCTTCTGGGCCCTTCCTGCCCCTTCTCAGGCCCTACTGCAGCAGCACCTGAGGCCTGGGGTACACTAACATCCCCCTACACTCCCTGCAGCCTGCCATCCTGCCCAGGCCTACAAAGGTGTGAGCCTCAGGGAAGACAGCCACCCAGCTTAGCGGAGGAGGACATTCTGGGGAGGCACTGGGAAGTGCAGGTGGGAGGCTGGCAGGGCTGGAGAGGTGAAGGGATGAGGTAGGCCCCAGGAGGCATCACTCCCCTCTGGTCTCTGGCATCTGCCTGCCCCACATCTAGGGTTGCCAGGAAAAAGGCACTTAAATGCGGCAAGGTGGCACACACCTGTAATCCCAGCATTTAGGAGGCTGAGACAGGAGGATGGCAGATTCAAGGACAGTATGCAGGAACTTAGTGAGACCCTCAGCAACTTAGCAAGATCCTGTTTCGAAATAAACAATAAAAGGGCTGGGGGTGTGGTTCAGAGGTAGAACACCCCTGGAATCAATCCCCACTAAAACACACACACACACACACACACACACACACGCCTAATTAAGTGCAAATGTCAGATAAACACAAATCATTTTCATTTAGTATATCCCATGTGATATTTGCAGTGTACTGATACTAAAATTTATGTTGTTTATCTGAAATTCAAAGTTAACTGGGTGTCCTGTGGGGTTTTTTGTTGTTGTTAAACCAGGCAGCTCTGCCCCCATTCCTAAAATGTCACAGAACAGCTCCCCCCTGCCCTGCTCCACATCTTCCCAATGGAGAAACAGGGTCCCTAGAACTTGACTCAGGTAGAGCCCGAAGTGTCCCTATTCTTTCTCTGACACCAAGGGGCCTCCGTGCTCCTTCCTGTGAGTGGGGAGGGGTGAGGAGCTTGGAGTGGGTGGTTCCGGCGCAGGCCCAGAGCACCAGGCCCTGTTGGCACCCATCATGGCTCCAGCATTCTTGGTGGGTGAAGTCTGGTGGGGATGGGGGCTCAGTGGGGCCCCAGGCTGAGCAGAGATGGGGTTGTTCTTGTCTAGGGGGAGTAGGGTCCCGTATAGGGCAGTACCTTCTGTTCCACCCTTGATCTGGCGGTGGGAGAAAGGCGTGCGCATGTGCGCATGGGTTTGATCAGGCCTGCGGGCACACGGGGCGGGGGGGCAGGGAGACCCAGGGACCTCATGCAGTCATCGGGTCCCTCTGGACTCCATGCCAAATTCCATCTGGGGTTTCCCAAGAGCAGCAAAGTCAAAATGTCTTCATAGGCGCTCGCTTGCCTTCTCCCTGGCCCATTCGCTAAAGAACGGGCTGATTGTGCGTCCTCCAGAGGCCCAGCTGACAGGGCCAGGGAGGTCGGCTGGCCCACCCACGCCCTTCTCAGAGGAGGCAACTGGAGCCCAGAGGGGCGGGAAGGCCAGGCCACACAGCGCAGGAGAGGCCGAGTCAGGGCCAGAGCCGTGCAGGTCCTGGGACCGCACACCCGGCACAGGCAGGCTCGCCTCCGGCCTGGGGAGCCACTGCCCGGATGGAGAAAGCCCCACTGCACATTGGAGAGGGAGGCCATGCCCAGCCTGGCCTGGCCCAGCGAGGGGGAAGAGCCAGGCTGAGTTCTATTCCACTTAGCATGTTCCCACTCCCCCATACTGTGGTGGACACCCAGACCTCTAGCAACGAGCCGCCCTGGGCTGGGGTCTCTTCCTGGCTGGCAGAATGCTTGGCTCTAGCCAGGCTCTGCCTGTAGGGCCAGTGTTGTGTCATGTTAGTATGCCACTTAACTGTGATATGCTGTGTGACCTCAGACAAAAAACTGCGCTTCTCTGTGCGACAAGTGAAAGGAGGTTTTCTGGGAAAGGAGGGCGAGGGGCTGGATAGCACTGCCTCCCTCAAGGTGCAGACTAGTGAGGGTGACGGGAGCCGCTCCATGTCGGGCATACAGCAATGGCAAACCTTAGCTAAGTTTTTTTCCTTCCTGGCAGAGGAAAGGGGTCAGAAGTCCCTTCTCTCTGTTCCACCAAGAGGCAGAGTGGGGTGCCCAGGAATTAAGGGTCTTGCCTCCCTCCGAGTGCTGCTGTCCCTTCTGTATGGTCTGCGGGACTCCAGGTGCGGTCCGGCATGCCTGGCTCACTAGCCCCCTCTGCTGTCCAGTAGGTGCTCTGGGCCCCGCCTAAGGCCCAGTAAGAGGGCGCGTGAGTGCGGGAGTGGGATATGGCCTGGACTGACCACTCCTGGATGTAGCCCTGGGACTGGGGATCTGAGTGACCCCATTATTCCTGGTACCCCTGCCCCCAAACCTCCTCCAGGACCTCTGAGCTTTGCACCCATCTCTTTGTCCGAGAGCTCTCAGGGAGTGGAGACCGTGCCTGGGGTCTCTTCCCCTCATCCCCCTGCTATTGTCCCCCATGCAGCCTGGCTCAGCAGGGCCATTATGACCGCCTTCAGCGAGGCCTCTAGGCTGGTCTCCCTGTTGCTCTTTTGGGGTGTGCCACTCTTGCTCTGTAGCCTTCAGAGGCTCCCTACTGCTGCTTGAGTAAAGTCCCATCTGAGGGAGACTTCAGGGTCCTCTATAACTGGCCCCCACCTGTCCTGCCCCTGTGTCCTCCCTGCCCTCCTCCCATGTTCTCCAGCCCCTCACCCCTCCCTTTCTGCTTCCCTCCTGGCCTCTGCTGGGCAGTTTTCTTCACCTAGAATGCTTTCCCCATACCCACTTCTGAAACTTAACAAATTCTTACCCATTCTTCAAGGCTCAGCCTCTTCCAAATACCACCTCCTCCAGAAAGTCTTCCTAGACTCCAGTCTTCCTGCAAGAAGTGATTGTCCACTCCCCCCCCCCAGGCCTCTCCCTGGGCCTCTTTGACAGCCCTTGGCCACTCTCCCTTGAAGATATGTGGACACGTCCTGATGTTCCCACCAGGCGCGGGCGCTGGCCGGCTCTGATTCAGCTTTCGTTTTCCTGTGGTGCTTTGTTCCAAGTAAACACTGGCCCTGCTGTCACTGAGTCAGGCTGGTTAGGGGCCTCCCCAGGTCAGGGGCCAGATTTCTTCAAGAAGATAGGGGATTAATTTCCAGACTCCTTGGTGAGGAGCTCTTGGTTGGGGGATCCAGGTTGACTGGGCTCCCCAACCCCACTGGCTGTGTTGGGGGAGCTCATCCCTTCTGCTTCCCACACCCCGAGGGTATGCTTGCATGTGTGCACCCCCTTAGCAAAACAGCCCCCAAGGGATTGAGCACCCAAGGGAGTGCTTCCAGGAGCAGGCGCCTAGCCAGCAGGGGGCTGCCCGGGGGACTTGCTGGCCCCCAGAGCCGGGTCTGAGTCTCCTTCCTCACCTTTCTTTGGGAACTGGAAATGGAAGCCTCTTTCTTGGGGTGACGGTGTGGGGGTGGGGGAGATGGACTTCTGGAGCTGACCCCAAAACCCAGCCACCAACCTGTGGTCCAGGAGGCTGGAGGAGGGCACACCACCTGGCAATTAACGGCTGGCGCAGGGAGCTCATTATCCTAACGAGCGGGTTGGAGGTGCCTGACTAATGCTCACCTTCCCCACAGCTTAGCGGAGACAAAAAGCTGCATTTGGGAACTATTATCCTTCCAAAGCGTAGGTTTCCGGGGCCCAGGCCAGGGGCGGCGAGGGGAACACCTCGAGGAGATGCGGGGGGCAAGGGGCAGTGGGAATGTTGAGCTAATGAGCTGTGGCCGTCTGGGGCGGAAGATGGAGCAGAGCCACTCGGACGCAGGCAGGAGAGGCCGAGCTGAGACTGGGTGGAGGGTCTCCAGTGTCCTCCCCGTGGGGCCCCTTTTCCCCATGGTTTCTCTTCCCCCCACGTCTGCAGCCCCACTCCCACCCCTCCCCTCACCGTTTCCTCTTTGAGATAAGACCATGTTGCCTGAGAGAAGAAAGGACCTTGGGGTCCCCTAGGACCCCCCCTTTCCAGCTCTCTTCTTACTGACCCCTGAAAGAGAGCTCTGCCGCACCCTATTTGTGGGTTCCTGTGTCTCAGATCCAGATGTTACAGGGTTAATGTTTGTGGTTAACTTAGAACATCCCAACCCCTAAGTAGCCGAGGACTCTGGGCCGGGCAGATAGAAGGTCCAAATGTTCTGAGAGCTCAGGCTGCAAGAAGCAGCTGTCCCCTCACTGCTAAGCAGGACGCAGAGACAGTCCGGAACATCCCTGAAGTCCCGAAGGCAAAGAATGAGGCAGGAAAGGGCGGGGAGAGGAGGCGTTGGAGGCGTTCTTCCTCAAGCCCTGGATCCCCCCCCCCCCAGCAGCCACATCATCTGGCTCCCAGCTGAGGACAGACTTGGCTCCAGTAGAGTGCACGCACGCTGCGTGTGAATGCAGATATGTGCACGTGTGTGCACGCACACCAGTCCACCTCCCATGCTGATGTGGTTGCTCCCACCCACCCCAGCCCAGCCTCCTGGTCTCCAGCCCAGCCTGTGGGACAGCGCCAGGGTCCCCTCACCACAGTGGCCCTGTTAGCGCCTCCTCCCTTCCTTGTTAGCGCCTCTCAGCCCCCTCCACCCTCCTGGCCCTGCCACCCCCCCCTCCCAGAGAGGCCCCGTGGCTCTCAGCCCAGTTCTTGCCTTCTGATTCTACTTTTGCTTCTATTTTTTGAAGCTTGGTTCTCTTCCCAACCCGAGCCCCTGTCTTCTCCATCCCCCTTTGTCTACAAGTGGGGGCCCTTGCAGAGCAAGAGAGCCTGGGGGATGGAGTCAATGGAGTCAGCCCCCCATATAGCAGCACCCCTCTCCCAGGCCGTGGCTGAAAGGCTGGGGTGCAAAGGGACTCCTCTGTCCACTTTCTCTGCCTGGAGAGTGGAAGGGGGCTGAGAGGTGCACAGCTCGGGAGGGGGCCCTATACAAGGGCCAAAGCTGAGATCCGGCGCCAGCGCTGCCACACCCCCCCCCATCACTAAAGGGGGGACTGAGGGGAATGTCCCTCCTGCCTGCCCCCTCCAGGACTGCTGTGCCCAGCCTGAGCCTGGCCTGCTGAGTGGGACAGGGTGGTCCTGTGCCCGGAGCCAGGTTGTCAGGCCTCCGGGACTGCAGGTTTCCTCTACCGAAGGGCCCCTTCCCTTTGGGCTTTGATGTGTCTGGAGGTTAGTGGAGGATGTTTGGCTTCGGGGCCCTGCGCCAGGATAAACTCCCTCTGCCTGCTGAGCCAAACCGCGGCCTCCTCACAGCCTGGCTCGCCACCCCCTCCCCAGCCTGGACCTGGCCTCTCCAAGGCCGGCGGCGCTGCCTGGTCTGCTGGCTGCGAGGGACACCAAGTGTACCGGAGAGGCCCCGTGGGCGATGGGTCTCCTAGCCCGGAGCTGGTATTGGGTATCCGCCCGCCAGGTGACCGGAGCCTGCTCCAGGTGGGGGGTGAGAGGCCAGATCCCAACTGTTAGTAGGGGTGGGGGCGAGATAAGGTATGGGGGAAGGGGTGTCCACGTGGAGCTGCTTGCACAGGCTGCAGCTCCTCCAGATGGGCTGGCTCCAGATGTGGGATGACTCAGCCTGGAATGGGGAGGGTGGGCGGTCCACAGGGGGATGTCAGGCAGGGAGATGGGAGGCCTGGAGCCACTGCCAGCTGCTCTCCGTCCTCCAGAGCCCCCAGCCCCTAACAACCCCAGGATAGAAGAGGTAGCTGCCCAGAAGTGCAGCCCCTAAGTTTCCCTCCATGTGAATAAGGCCTTAGGGTCAGAGCCCAGCTAGGAGAGAGAGAGGGAGAAGGTGGAGGAGGTGGGAGGGAGGATGGGGGCAAGGAGACCCTGGGCTGAAATGTTGGGCCTCCCTTGGGCCCTCTTAGGAGTGTGGTGCTGGGGGTGTACAGGGCCTCAGAGGACCGAATGTGCCTGTGTACGTGTGAGCGTGCATTTGTGGCCTCGTTGCTGGAGTGTAGGTTACATGTGGGAAGGGGCCGCATTTGGGGTATGTAACGGGTATAAGCTGTGTTCCAGCTGGGTGTTGGAAGATGCTGCGTATGCTGGGTGGGTGAGGAGGTTGGAGCCTGGCTCACATGGTCCATAGATAAGTGGAGACAGTGTCTGTGTAGTTCTTGGCTCTAGCAGGGCAGCGATTGTGACAAGCCATGCTTAGGACCGTTCACATGTACCTTTGAGTGCAAAGGGCAGGCCGGTCAACCTGGGGAAGAGAGAGCCCGACCACATCAGACCAGGGTCCCAAAGACCTGGGCTTCCTTTGGTCCCCCAGGTCTGAGGTACCTTGGGGGTGCAGCCCCAGCCTTGTGCAGCTTCAGGGTCTCCCGCAGGGCTCCAGGCTCTGTGATCTGTATTGTGGGCAGCTGGGAGGCCCCTGAGCATGGGGATGGTGCTCTCTGAGCTGGAGCACAAGGTGTGCCGCTGGGCTGGGCGCCTCTACGCGGCCGTCCCGCCTCGGCAGACCTGCTGTCCTGGCCTCCTCTTTGGCCTCTGGTGGGTCCGCTGGCAGGGCTGCTGGCTGCTCCCTGGAGAGGCCCACCTGTGCCAGCCTCCCAGGCCAGGGTAAACAGGGCACTAAGTGTCTGGGCGGGTGCCTCGCGGGCTGGGCACTGCTTCTTCACTCCGGGCTCAGCTCCCAGTCAGGGCAGGGCTGCCTCCTTCAGCTAAATGACAGGTCTGATGCCCCAGGCCCATAAACAGTGTCTTCTGGGCAGGTGGGGGGTGACAGGGGCTGTCAAGCAGACGGATAATCAAGTTGAATTGGGAGACACGGCGTGTCACCTTTTCCAAGAGGGGAGGGCTGCGGTGGCTGTCACCCCCCTTGCTGCAGGGGTCCTTGTCTCTCTCAGGCAGCACGGGTTGAATTCTGTTCCCCCGTCACAATACACTGAGAACTCACACGCACAACACACACTGTCTCACACACTCACACTGGATGCGCACACTCACACCCACCGAGCTCTCTCCTCCAGGTTTCTGGCCACACTCGCTTGTGAGCACACATCCGCGGCTGGGTCTGGTCGGCTTCCCTCGTGAAGTCCTGTTCTCTTTTCATAATCCAGAGGTGAAGCCTCCCCCCCCCCAGCCCAATCACCCCGTGACATACAAACTTGGATGTGTATATGATCTCCAGAGGCTGCCACCGCCCAGCCCGGCCTCACCCCTCCTGGGATGCCCTGGGAGTGTCTACTTGGGCTTGCCCACCCCTCCCCTCCCCTCCTCTGGGCCACTTATTTCCCTGGCTGTCCTCTGGACTGGTTGCCAGCCTCCCACCCCACAGGGAGCCCCTCGGTGAGGACAGGGGCAGGTAGAGGCTGGGCCTTGGGGAGCCAGGCCTGCTGGGGCAGGGGAGAGGAAGTCGGGGGCAGAAGGGAGGGGCACCAAGCAGGAGCCAGGCTGCCTGAGAGGGTCAGATTGGAAGGTGGAGCCAGGGCCAAGAGCAGGAGGAAACCCTGCCCAGTCCATAGCTCAGGAGGATGGAGAGAAGGCGCCTGACCCAGCCACCACCCACTGTCCTGGGCAGGAGGGACAATGGGGGACCAGGAGGAGAGGTGTCCCTGGGGGCTGCCCACGGGCAGAGGTCCTGCATCCATCGGGGTGGTGGGGCTGAGGAGCCAGTGCGCAGCAGGCCACAGGTGCCACACTGACAGAGGAGCTGCAGCCAGGCCAGGGGCTCCAGAGGCACCGCCCCGTCCTGCCACCGTCCACTGTGTTTTTGTCTCTGACCCTCAGTCTCTGTCCACATCCCCGTTTCTCTGTGTGCTCATGTCTCTCTGTCTCCCACTCTTCTCTCTTGCCTTCTCCACCTCTCCCCTCTCTCGGCTTGCTAGGGCAGCAGGGACCAGGTTCCCAGAATGGAAGGCGGCACGGTCCAGGGAGGCCTCGGCTGAGTCCATAGTCTCAGAATAGTCATATTGGCTCCCTCTTTCTTTGCCTGGGGCTCCCCTGGACACCCCTGTGCCTGAGGTCCCTGGGGTCAGAGCTTGTCCTGGCCTTGCCGGGGGGTATGGGGGGGCACAGTCAGATCTGCTGCTTCGGCCACAGGGGTGAATGCAGACCCCACCTGCTGTACTGGAGACGGTGGGGCTCTGTCAGCCCAGAGTCTGGCCCCACCTCCAGACGACCAGGTACACGGTGTGCTGGACAGTCTACCTCGAATGGCCTGGGTTAGCAGTGCCCCAAAGTATCCTGCTTTGGACCATGAATTATGGCTGGGGTGGGGACCCGGCAGACCCTGAGGGTGTCACAGCCCCCTTCACTCCCAGGAGAGCTGTGTAGCCTGCTTAGGCCTCACCTAGGACAACCAGGGCAGACAGCAGAGGGGAGCTGGGGCTGTATAAATAGTCCCTTCGGGGGGAGGTCCCCAGCACTGGGCAGGGCAGGTCTGCTGGCTAGAGAGGGAGGAAGGAGAATTGTGGCTGCCCCCAAGCAGCGTGTAATTTAGGATTTATTTTGGGGCACTCTCTCCTCTCTGGGTGGGGCTGAAGCTAATTTAAGGGTTTAATGGGGCAAGGGAGCCGGGCGTGGTGGTGCACGCTTGTAATCCCAGTACTTTGGGAGGCGGAGACCAGAGGATCCGGGTTCGCGGCCAGCCTCAGCTCTCTCTCTCTCTCTGTCTTTTTCTCTCTCTCTGTCTCTCTCTCTCTCTCTCTCTCTCTGTCTCTCTCTCTCTCTACCTAGTGAGGCCCTCCGCAACTTTGTGAGACCCGGTTTCAAAATAAAGTATAAAAAAAATAGGGCTGGGGGCGTAGCGCGGAGGTAGAAGGCCCCTGGGTTCAATCCCCGGTACCGCAAAAAAAAAAAAAAAAAATGGGGCAAGGGATTAGACAGGAGGAGGAGAGAGAAGCCCTCCCACTTGGGCCTGGCTGGGACTGGCAGGGGTCCTTCCCAAGATCCTTGTTAAGCTCCAGGGTCCCTCCTGACCCTCTCTGTACCTCTCCCCCTCCAGCAGCAAGCCGCTGTT
>PVJS01061603.1:0-10946 GCA_004027185.1 Glis glis | reverse complement strand
GGCCTCACTAAGTAGAGAGAGAGAGAGAGAGAGAGAGAGAGAGAGAGAGGGAAAGAGAGGGAGAGGGAGAGAGAGAGAGAGAGAGAGAGAGAGAGAGAGGGAGAGAGCGTGCACACACGCACGCGTGCGCGAGCTGAGGCTGGCCGCGAACCCGGATCCTCCGGTCTCCGCCTCCCAAAGTACTGGGATTACAAGCATGCGCCACCACGCCCGGCCACAAAATGAATTTTTTACATAGAAATATGTTCCTAAACAAAATGCCCAAATCCAGAAACTATTTTATTTTATTATTTTTAAGAAATAACTTTAAAAAAGATTTAGCCCCTGGGTTCAATCCCCAGTACCGCAAAAAAAAAAAAAGATTTAGAACTAAATATTAGATCTAAGAGCCAAACTGCTTATTAAAATAATTGTAATAGAAGTAGCATGGTGGCGGCAGCAGCTTGTTTACTAAGAGCTAACTCAGTGCCAGGGAGAGGGTACTTTATGAACTTCTCATTTAATCATCACCACAATCCTTTGCGTTTGATAATGCCTAACCATACACTAGTCTATCCAGGATTACCTATGCCATTCCATTCTTCCTTAAAACAAATCAAAGTGTCCAAAAAAGTAAAAAACAAACTTATAAAATAACTTCAAAAAATGGAATGGGAGACTTGATTGTGAAACACCATTTTTAGCCGGGCGTGGCTAAAACTTAAATTTAAAAATTTAAGTTTTATACATGTACAGATGTGTGGGTGCATGTGTACACACACACATGCACACACACACACACACAGAGTAATTATTTTCAGGGTCACTACAGGGGAACAGATTTTTAAAGATACTGTACTTCTAGTAAGTTCTTAAAATAGTCCTTGAGGTTGGTGCAGTTTTCTCTGTAGTTAAATGGATTAGCCTAGGGTCATTACTGCTCAAAATGATACTAATCACTTTAATTCTGATTAAAGGGACATGCAGGGCCATTCCAGACAAACTGTTAAGTCAGCAGCAACCCCAATCTTCCAGGAAAGCCTTTGAGAAATATTTGTAATCCTGTCTGTGGCTCTAGCGATACACCTTCTTATTTACAGCAGAGCCTAGATTTTTATCAAAGCAACTTTTAGGATAAAGGCAAATTTAAAAAAAAAAGAGAGAGAGAAAATATCACAAAGGAAAATAAAGAAATCTGACTAGATTAAAATTTTTTTATTTTAGAGACTAGAGATGTAGCTCCATGGTAGCGTACTTGCCTAGCATGCACAGGGCCCTGCATTTGATCCCCAGCACCACAAAAACAAATAAACAAAAATTTTTATTTTAAAAATTTCTATGTAGTTTTGCTCTCAAACGCTGGGTACCGTGTTATTAGATCTTAAATTCATTCTTCAGAAAAATTCTTGGCAATATATTTGTGACTAGCATAACAATTCCTTTCAAAACACTTTCTCCTCACATCTGATTTCCAAACAACACAATTTACTCTGGGCTTACAAGCCAATTTTCTTTTAGAGTCTAGATTTGTAGCATCTCTTGATTATAAAAATAAATTATAGTGTGTGAAAAAGCTTAGTAAAATCCTTTTAGGATAGGATTATTTTTATTCATTCATTCATTCATTCATTCATTCATTTTGGTGGTGGTACTGGAGATTGAACTCAGGGGCATTTTATCTCTGAGCTACATCCCAGCCATTTTTCACTTTTTATTTTGCAGTCTGGCCTTGAACCTGCAATTCTCCTGTCTCGGCCTCCCAAGTACTGGGATTATAGGCATATGTCACCATAGGTGTGTGTCACTGTGCCCAGGGTTAGGATATAATTTATTACAGTTAACCTGCTTAATTTTTAAGGGCAGAATCTCAAGAAAAATAAAGGAATGATCTAAAGCTACAGAAAAATTAAACTTTTTAATTATGAAGAAAATCTTTTGGAAGTTCACAGGGCAGTGAGTACATAATCTACCTATAAACTCAAGACAGTGCCAAATAGTATATACACTGCTGAACATAACTAAAACAATATGAATTTAGTTGAAAAATAACAAGGGTGTTTCACTTGTACATTGGTTGTATTTCTATAAGGTTTTAAATTAAGCCATACTTTGGAAAACAATTTTAAGTGCTCAAAAGCTAATTTCGACTGTTAAAAAGAACCCTATGAGCCGGGAGTGGTGGCGCACGCTTGTAATCCCAGTACTTGGAAGGTTGAGACCGGAGGATCCAGGTTCGTGGCTAGCCTCAGCTACTTCATGAGGCCCTCCACAACTTAGTGAGACGCGGTTTCAAAATAAAGAATTAAAAAAAATAGGGCAGGGGTGTAGCTTGGAGGTAGAACGCCCCTGGGTTCAATCCCAGTACCGCAAAAAAAAAAAAGAACCCTATGTTAATTTATTTGCAAAGCAGAGTTAATATCAAAGTTATTTCTTTAGAGATCTGAATTTATTTGAATTGTTTAAAATACTATTTGTAAAAAAAGTTTTTTAAAAACCCATTTTTATTCTTTTTTTTATGGTTCTAGTGATTGATCCCAGGGGCATTCTGCCTCCGAGCTATACCCCCACCCTTTTTATTTTTTATTTTTTAAATAGGGTCTCATTAAGCTGCTGATGCTGGTCTTGAACCTGCAATCCTCCTGTCTCAGCCTCCCAAGGACTGAAATAACAGGCATGCACTGCCACGCCCAGGTAAATACCATTTGTATTCTGACAGAAGAAAGCCCAAGTAATCTTATTACTACTAATAATAAGTCAGAAGTCTTACTGCTACAAATCTGACCTAGAATATAAAGTAAGAAAACTGGAAAATGCATTAATTCTTATTTGTTTTTTCTCAGAGAATAGATTTTCCCCCCTTCAGTGCTGGGGATCGATCCCAGGGCTTTGTGCGTGCTAAGAAAGTACTTTACCACTGAGTTAGCCCCAGCCTCAGAGAAAGATAGATTTTAACAGTAGCCCATTAATAGTTCTAACAGACAAGTCACAAAATTTGAGCTTTTTTTTTTTGGTACTGGGTATTGAACTCAGGGGCATTCTTCCTGAGCTATACTCCCAGCCCTATTTTATTTTTATTTTTTTGAAACAGGGTCTCATTAGGTTGATGAGAGTCTCACTACTTGCTAAGGCTGTCCTTGAACCTGAGGTCCTCCTGTCTCAGCCTCCCAAGTACTGGGATTACAAGCGTGTGCCACCATGGCTGGCTAAAATTTGAACTATTTTTAATAACAGACACTATGGCCTTATCCTTTTTTAAAAATTATCGTTGCTTAATAAATATACTTAAACAATGAGATAAACACTCTTGAAATGACATTAGTGAGAATATTGGTCAAGTGTAGTAAAGGCAGTGGTCCAATCCCAGCTCCTTCACATACTAGGATTTCATCTCGGAAAACTGCTTGATCTTTCTAGACCTCAGTTTCCTCGTTTACTGACAGGGAAAACAGTAGTACTTACCTCACTCGTAAGGCTGATGTGATGACTGAAAAGTTAATTTTTTTTTTTTTGCCGATGCTGGGATAGAATCTAGGGCCTCATTCATGCTAAGCAAGTGCTCTACCACTGAGCCACACCTTCATCCCAAAAGTTAATCTTTATAAAGCACTTAGCACAATGCCATATACAGAAAGTGTTCAATAGCTGTGTAATATTATTATTTTTATTCTGGGTTTTTATGGTAGAATACAAGAAAATGCCAAAGTTAAAGAACAGAGAAAATGCCAAAGCCAAAGAACAGAATGAAAATTTATCAGGGAATGGTGATGATCTCTGACCTACCAGTTACCTGATTTACTAAAATATTTTCACTTTCTTGTGCTTATAAACAATTAGGAGCCGGGTGTGGTGGCACATACTTGTAATCCCAGTACTTGGGAGGTGGAGACCGGAGGATCCGGGTTCAGGGCCAGCCTCAGCTACTTAGTGAGGCCCTCTGCAACTTCGTGAGACCCGGTTTCAAAATAAAGGATAAAAAATAGGGCCGGGGGTGTAGCTCGGAGGTAGAACACTCCTGGGTTCAATCCCCAGTACCGCAAAAAAAAAAAAAAAATTAAAAATAAACAACTAAAATTGAAAGCATAAAAACAACAAGGAGTGATAATGTCCTTCATTGAGGTATCAATACAGAGGTTACCCACCTGTGCAGCTCTTCTGTTTTGTCTTCAGATGGACCTACAATTAGTAAACAATGGCGAAGGACAGCTGCCATGACACGGAACTGATGAGACTCACTCTACGGTAAATAAAAAAGGAGAGGAAAAATTGGAGGTTGAATGCCTTAACAAAGGAGTCCGGTGCATTACTATATCACCTACGTCAGCCCTAACACTGTTACACCATGCAGGAAGAGAGCAGGAAATTCTAAAAGATCTCCCAAGGCAATAAACACTAAGCAAATAGACACTCCCTCATATGAACAACCCAACCACCTCTAGACATGGCTGATGCCAATGGTTGCTCACTGACCACTCTGCTTTATCTTTTCTGAAGGCTCAGTTCTACTAGGGATTTTCTCGTTTGCAGCAACCCTGGATTCTTTTGTTCTATGGTGTACTGCTCCAGTTCACTAGTCATTATAAAAGTTCAAACAAATGTAATGCTGTCTTACATTGGGATAGTTATTTTAGGAGTTGGTTGTACATCCTTAATAAAAATGTCTCATCTCTTAACTTTCCAAAACAATGAATTCATCAACTTCATTTTGATCAATCTTCTTGATCACCCATTTCCTGCAAAACTACCACAAAGTGATGAAAAACAAGAGTTTATCTCCTATATTTTTTGAATGATACTCAACTGGCAGTGGTAAAACAGAGAGAGAGTCAAAGAGAAGGCTAACAGTGGGAAGTAAACTAAGTTCTGAATAATCATCTGGCTTATTTCTTCGTTTATATTAAGATCTTGGACAATTTTTTAAATCATCTGCATCAAGGTCCTATTTCTCTTCTTCCAAATTTTAATTAAGACAACATATGAGCTTAGAGATAATTATGATAGCCTCAATATGTCATACTTCAGGAAGGCTCTAATTACTTCAAAAGCTATTAAAATTTTCAAAAACTTCTTAGTATATAATTGATTTCAAGTCCATGTGAAGTTAAATACACACACACACAGACACACAACTCGCATAGCCCTTCTAGGAAGAGATCTCTCATATAGTCTAGCAAATAGGGCGTACTTTTATTACTCAATGTGGATGATAAGCTTTTAAACACAGCACCGTCATACGTAGGTTTGGAAGAGATGAAGGCCTCAGTGGTATAATGGAAAAAGCACCACATTTGGAGTCAGGAGTCTGGGTTATAACTGTAGTCAAATCATATAGCTTCTCAGAGACTCAGTTTCCCCATGTGCATCTCCACAAACATGAGGTTCTGCAAGGATTAAATTAAATGACATCCACAAAAGTGCTTTAAAACTATTTATTTATTTGTTTGTTTGTTTATTGGCACCAGGGATTGAATCCAGGGGCATTCTACCCCTGAGCTACACCCCGAGCCTTATTTTATTTTCTATTTTTTGAAACAGTATCTCACTAAGTTGCAGAGGGACTCAGTTTGCTGAGGCTGGTGATGAACCTGTGATCCTCCTGTTTCAGCCTCCCAAGTACTGGGGCTTTAAAACTTTTAATTAAACATGTGAAAGGGAAGGAAACAAAAGGTGAGACTGACAGAGCTGAAACAAGTGATGCAGAAACAACTGTGGTGTAAGAGAAAAGGAAAAAGGGGAAGCAGAACCAGTGGAATGGCAGAAGCACTAAGGCTGCAGAGTTTGCCATCCATCCCAAATGCTTGAGTGAAATGTTCTCATATGTAAATATACTTTTACTTACCCCAAGTTACATGAAGCACACTAAAACCCAGGTCAAACTCAACCATTTCTTAACTCTTGACAAGATCACATATTCCTTGGTTTAGAAAATTAACTGGAGAATAGACTTCCTTTTAAAAGAGATTTTCCAGCCAGGCAAGCTGGCGCACACCTGTGATCCCAGTACATGGGAGGCTGAGACAGGAAGATTGCTGGTTTGAGGACAGCCTCAACAACATAGCAAGACTATCAGCAACCTAGCGAGTCTCTCAGCAACCTAGTGAGACCCTGTTTCAAAATAAAAAATAAAAAGGGCTGGGGGTATAAGTCAGAGGTAGAATGCCCCTGGGTTCAATCCCCAGTACCACACAGACACACAGACACAGACACACACACACACACACACACACACACACACACACACAAAGCAAGTACTGCTACACAGCATTCCATGGTCTGAAAACACTGCAATTTACTTCTCCATCCTACACTCGACAGATATTTGGCTTGATTCCTGTTTGGGGTACTTTGAAGAGTGCTTCTTGAATATATTTTTTACATGTCATTTGGGATCTACTGGGTATACATTCAGGACAGGGGAGGCTGAGTCATAGGGAATAGACATACGTGAAGCTCTAGAAGGTACTGCCAAACAGTACTTCAAAGTGTTTCTACTAATTTATATTTCCAAGTTTTTCTACAGCTGCACTGATATTTGATATTGGCAGCCTTTTTAATTTCAGTGATTCTCATGGATATGTAGTAAGTTTCTTGGTTTTAGTGTGCATTTCCCTGATGAATACTGAAATTGAAATTGAACACTTTTTAATATATTTATTGGTCATGTGGACAGCTTTTCTGGGAAGTTCCTATTCAAGCATTTTGCCTATTTTTCTAGTGGGTTGATTGACTTGATTTTTATGGATTTGTAAGGCTTATTAATGTACTCTGAATAGAGTACTTTCTTGCACATATGTGTGGCAAATATCTTCTCCTATTGAGTGGCCTGCCATTTTACTTTCTTCGTTGATCAATTTGTAAATTTTTTCTTTTATTGTTTGATCCTTATTCTGTCCTGTTTTCTTTAGAAATCTTTGCTTTTTACCCGGGTGTGGTGGCACATGCTTATAAACCCAGTACTTGGGAGGTGGAGACCGGAGGATCCGGGTTCGCGGCCAGCCTCAGCTACTTAGTGAGGCCCTCTGCAACTTCGTGAGACCCGGTTTCAAAATAAAGAATAAAAAATAGGGCCAGGGGTGTAGCTCGGAGGTAGAATGCCCCTGGGTTCAATCCCCAGTTCCGCAAAAAAATAAATAAATAAATAAAATAAAATAAATAAATAAAAAGAAATCTTTGCTTTTTAAAGAAATGTTTGGCCAGCTGTGGTGGCACACGCCTATAATTCCAGCAACTCGGGAGGCTGAGACAGGAGGATCATAATTTTGAAGCCAGCTTTGGCAACTTAGTGAGAACCTGTCTCATAATAAAATAAAAAGCGCTAGGGAGGTAGCTCAGTAGTAGAGTACCACAGGGTTTAATTTCCAATAAGACACACACACACACAAACACACACACGAAAAGAAATGATTGATTTGCTTGAGATAAAACCATGAAGATTAACTTTTATTTTATCTTGTATATTTAGGTTTCTTATTCAACTCAAATTAATTTTGGTAGGGATTCAATCCATTTTTCTATACAACTGACCCAGTATTACTTTTTATTTGTGTGTGGTGCTGGGGATTGAACCCAGGAGGATTCTATCTCCAAGCTACATCTCCAGCCCTATACTATTTTTTTATTTGGAAACAGGGTCTTTCTAAGTTGCTGAGAGTCTCACTAAGTTTCTAAGGCTGGCTTTGAACCTGAGATTCTCCTGTCTCAGCCTCCCAAGTACTAGGATTACAGGCTGTGGCATCAGGCTTGGTTCCAGTATTACTTTTTAAGAAGCCATTCTTTCCCCACTGTAGTTCCATGTCACCTGTATCATAAATCAGTTGGTTGTACATGTGTAGGTTTATTTCTAGGTTTTTATGCTATTAAATTAGTCTATGTCTCAATAAATATTTGTTAGAACAATGCTATCATTGAAGAAGTCTTACTGGAAAAGGTCACAGTGGACACTATTTCCTACTATTGATTACTCTGCTGTGTGACTTTCCACAAGTAATTTCAATTCTCTGTGATCTTCAGTGTCCTCATCTGTCACATGAGTTAGCGCTCTTATCTCACAGGAATGCCAGGAAGACTGACTATAACTGCTCTCTATAAACATTGTATGAACACAGCTTATACTACTGTTATTTACATGCTTCATGACTTAGTTTTGGTATCTTCAGTACAGCAACATTCTCTCCTCTGCAATGATACCACCTCCAAGGGCTGAGGAGAAAGAGGCCCCTGAGAACAAAGAGCAAAGGGAGAGAGAGTGAGCGAGCAGGAGTGGCTGTGATGGTGGGAACCAAAAAACACGAAAAGGGAGAGAAAATGAGGACAGTCTTAGGATCTCTTTATACACCCTTCACTTTTGTGTGTGTGTGTGTGTGTGTGTGTGTGTGTGTGCGCGCGCGTTACTGGGGTTTGAACCCAGGGGTATTGTGCCTACGAGGTACATCCCCAGCCCTTCATCATCGTTATTATTATTAATACTACTTGTTTTGAAACAGGGTCTTGCTAGGTTACTGAGAGTCCTGCTAAATTGTGGAGGCTGTCCTCAAGCATGCGCTCCTCCTGTCCTGTACTGGGGTTACCGGTGTGCGCCACTACATCCCACTACCTTCCCTTCTTTACAGATTCTACTACTGGACTACTGCCTTCTGTTTTTCTCTCATGCATATTCTGGAAGATTTCACTTTATTTGGCAAAAGTATCAATTTTCTCATACTTTTCATTCAAAATCTCAACCTATCTAATCATTCATGCCTTAGAAAAAGCCCAAGATCTAGAATACATGGCACTGGAAGCTGTTTTGCATTGGTGAAGTGATTCTTATCCACTGTGTTTATTTTCAAACATATAGAAATATAGAAAATAATAATACATAATGTGACAAACATCCTGTTATGGTTTAAACATTTCCTCCAAAACTCATACTGAAATCTAGTTTCCACTGTAACAGTATTGGGTGGTGGGATTTTTGTGTGTGTGTGTGTGTAGTACTGGGATTGAACCCAGGGGCATTGTACCACTGAGCTACACTCCCAGTCCTTTTTAGTTTTTATTTTGAAACAGGATCTTACTAAATTACTGTGTGCTGGCTTTGAACCTGAACACCTGAACCTGCGATCCTCCTGTCTCAGCCTCCCAAGTTCTGGGCAGGTGGTGGAATCTTCCACAAGTGTTTAGGTCACAAGGACTCTGCCCTTATGAATGGATTGATGCTATTATCATGGGAGTGGGTTAGGATAGATTCTGGTGAGTTCCAGCCCCCTTACATGTTCACGTAGTCTCTGTTTCTCTCTCGTGCATGCATGTGCATGCCCTTTTGCTATGTGATGACACAGCAGCAAGAAGCCCATCACCAGATGCAGTCCCTCAATCATGGACTTCCCTGCCTCCAGAACCATGAACAAAATAAACCTCTATTAATTATAAATTATCCAGTCTGTGGTATTCTGTTCCCGCAGCAGAAAATGGACTAAAACACAACTGTACATCCACCTGTGTTTCTGTATCTAATTTCCCTATTAGATTATTAGTGCCTGGAAGGCAGTGATGTTTTACCTTGTACGCCATATGCCTAACACAGAAGTCAGCACAAACTAGACACTCAATAAATCCTTGTTGAAAAAAAATAATTCAGCAAAAAGACACTAGGCAACCTGAAGCTTTATTTTTAAGTAATATTCTATCTATTTTTAAGTAATACTCTATCTACTTATTGTATCTATTTTTCTACATTTCCTTCAAAGTCTCTAAAACAATCATGGGACTAACCTCTTTTGTTACAATTAACTCTTTTTTTTGTACTGGGGATTGTACCTAGGGACATTCTACCTCTGAGCTACACCCCCATCCCTTTTTATTTTGAAAAAGAATCTCCCTAAGTTGTTGAGGGTCTCACTAAGTTGCTGAGGCTGGTCTCAAACATGTGGTCCTCCTGTCTCAGCCTTGCAAACACTGGGATTATAGACATTCTTTTTTTTTTTTTTGCACCTGGCTCTCAATTAACTTCTATGGGTACTCACTGTTTCATCTCATGACACATGTACTTTGTTTGTACTTGGTTATCTGGCTCAATCATGTCTGCTGGTCCTTTTACTTTCTTATTACATTACACTGGTACTTGGGAAGTACTGGAGAAGGGAATGCATGCTAAGTAAAGGATTCCTAGAATAACATGCTCTTCATCAACAGAGAGATTTAAGAAATGTTAAAGCAGAAAGAAGACCATTTAAAATGACTTTTCCAGAACTAATTTTATGTCCTGCTAAAGGAATCACTTGACTTTTTCAAGAATATTTCCTTTAGGAAAGGGAAAGAGACTGAATTTACATGTGGAAATAAGGCCAGCTACATTTCCTACTGAAGGAAAGGACTCTCCAAATTAATCTGCTGATGGCATCAGCAGGCAGGCAGGAATTTAACATTGAGGCATGAATCTAAAACGAACAAATGGTACCAATTTGCTAAGCCTCAAGAAAAACCTCATCTTTCATTTTTTGTTTTTGAGTGCCCATAGACGTTTCCTAGATCTTCTACAATGAGCATGTATTATTTTCATAAGAAGAAAAATAACATTAGTTATTTTTAAGGTTAGATTCCTCTGTATAAGTTTTCTATATCCCTTTATTTCAGTTGGTGTTTTAAAAGTATTAACAACGTGTGTGTGTGTGTGTGTGTGTGTGTGTGTGTGTGTGTGGTACTGGGGATTGAACCCAGGGGCATTTCACCTCCAACCTACATCCCCAGCCCTATTTTTTATTCTTTATTTAGAAACAGGGTCTCACAGCCGGGCGTAGTGGTGCACGCTTGTAATCCCAGTACTTGGGAGGCTGAGACTGGAGGATCGCAGGTTCGCAGGTGGCCAGCCTCAGCTACTTAGTGAGGCCCTCTACAACTTAGTAAGACCCTGTTTCAAAATAAGGAACTCTACTACACTGTTGGTGGAATTGCAAATTAGTGCAACCGCTTTGGAAAACAGTGTGGAGGAT
>PVJS01061602.1:0-10946 GCA_004027185.1 Glis glis | reverse complement strand
TTTTTTTATGCTTTATTTTTGAAACCGGGTCTCACGAAGTTGTGGAGGGCCTCGCTAGGTAGAGAGAGAGAGAGAGAGAGAGAGGAGAGAGGAGAGAGAGAGAGAGCTGAGGCTGGCCACGAACCCGGATCCTCCGGTCTCTGCCTCCCAAAGCACTGGGATTACAAGCGTGCGCCACCACGCCCAGCCTGCATCTTGCTTTTTCATCTTTTAACTTAGTCTAAACTTTTGTGAGAGTCTGTATAATTCTTTCCTTCTAAGTGCAGATGTCTATAATTCCAGCATTCAGTGTTCTGCGTCGTATCTTAGTTGCTATGACAATCCTGCCCCGGCTAACAGCCAGCTTCTAGCGGACAAGGTCAGCCTTGGCTAGAGCTTTTGGCTGACAGACAGCCTAGAGACAGAGAAAAAGGATTTTATTGTCTTGTCTAAGTATAGCTTATGCTTATTAGCAATTAATACTACCCTTATTACCAGTCAGTACCAGCTCAATCCCCATCCCAGGGTCTCACTAAATTGCTGAGGGCCTCACTAAATTGTTGAGGCTGGATTTGAACCTGTGATCCTCCCGTCTCAGCCTCCTAAGTACGGGGATTACAGGCATGTACCACCATGTCTGATTTATTGTTTTAGTTTTTAATTTTGAGACAGGGTCTCTCTAAGTTGCCCAGGCTGTCCTTAAACTTGCAGTCTTCCTGCCTCAGCCTCCCACATCACTGCGATGGCAGGTGCATGCCACTGTATTTGGCTTCCAGCTCTTCCTAAAGCATGGCCTGGGGTTGGCAGCATCGTCCTCAGAGCTGGGAACTTGTTAAATATAGAATCAAACTCCCCAAATCTACATTTTAACAAGATACCAGTGCTTGAAAATTTTAAGAACATGTGTTCTTAGGATTTAGTAAAAATAGCATGTACTGTATAAAAGACTGTAGTGCAAAGGTTTCCAAACCCGGCTGGTAGCCACACTCCTAGAAGTGCTTATGTAAAAATACAGATTCCAAAGTGGGTGCGGTGGCGCACGCCTGTAATCCCAGTACTTGGGGGGCTTTGACAGGAGAATTTCAGGCTTGAAGCCAGTCTTACCAACTTAGTGAGATTCTCAGCAACCTAGCAAGACTCTGTTTCAAAACAAAAAATAAAATAGGTCTGGGGATGTAGCTTGGAAGTAGAATGCCCCTGGGTTCAATCCCCAGTAAAACACACACACACACACACACACACACACACACACACACACACACACAACGCACATACAAAGGAGTCAAGTGTGGTGGCACATGTCTTGGTAGTACTTGGTAGGCTGAGACAGGAGGATCATAGGTTCAAGACCAGCCTCGGCAACCTAGCAGACTAGGTTGCAGTAACCTAGTGGGACCCTGTTTCAAAAAAAAATAAAAATAAAAAAGAGCTGGGGTATAGCTCAGAGGTAGAATGCCCCTGGGTTCAATCCCTGTACCAAATATATCTATATTCTTGGGTTATGCCTCTGAGGAATTCTAATTTCATAGGTGTAGGTGTAGGATGGGCTTCAGAATGACTGTGATGCTCCCAGAACATAAAAGAACTTGGAAACTATTGATTGTGTCCAGTGTTATGATTTAGCACAAGACGTAACTGATTTAGGAAGCATTAGCAGCTTGCTCATTGTTATTAGATAATGACAAAACTGTACTGGGAAAGAACTATTGTAAGGAGTGGGGGGAGATTACATGTGCTTAATTTTTTTTTTTTTTGCGGTACCGGGGATTGAATTCAGGGGCATTCTACCTCTGCGCTACACCCCCGGCCCTTTTTTTTTTATACTTTATTTTGAAACCGGGTCTCACGAAGTTGCGGAGGGCCTCACTAGGTAGAGAGAGAGAGAGAGAGAGAGAGAGAATGCTGAGGCTGGCCGCGAACCCGGATCCTCCGGTCTCCGCCTCCCAAAGTACTGGGATTACAAGCGTGCGCCACCATGCCTGGCTGTGCTTAATTTAATTTAATGTAATTAATATTTTTGTGGTACTGAGGACTGAAAGCAGGGGCATTCCTCTGAGCTATACCCCTAGCCCTATATTATATTAATTAGTTAATTAATTAATTTATTTATTTATTGTAGTACTGGGTATGGAACCCAGGGGAATTCTACCTCTGAGCCACACCCCCAGCCCTATTTTCTTCTTTTTTTTTTTAATTTTGAAACAGGGTTTCACTAAGTTGCTGAGGCTGGCCGCAAACCTGTGAGACCTTATTTCAAAACAAGAAATAAAATAGGGCTGGGAGTGTGGCTCAGAGGTAGAATGCCCCTGGGTTCAATCCCCAGTACACACACACACACACACACACACACACACACACACACACAAGAGGGTCTTGTCTTGCTCATTTGCTATGGCTGGTCTCAAAACTTTTATTTCTCCTCTCTCAGTCTCCCAAATACTGGGATTATAGGCTTGTGCCATTTTACTTGGCTTAATGTTTTTATATTTTATTTTGGTTCTGGTATGTATTTTAATATTTTATTATGAAAAGTTTCAAAGACACAGGAAAGTTGAGAGACTTTTTATGGTAAACACTTGTATACCCCCACTTAGATTCCACCATTAACATTTTATTATGCATGTTTGGTCGTATCTATCCAGTTCTATCAATCACTTGATCCATCTATCAATATCTGTTTTTTAAGCATTTCTTCTTTTTTTGTGTGTATATGGTACTAGGGATTGAACCTAGGGGCATTCTACCTCCAATTCTACACAGCCCTATTTTATTTTTTCTTTGAAACAGGATCTCACTAAGTTGCTGAGGGTTTCACTAGGTTGCTGAGACTGGCCTTGAACCTGCGATCTTCCTGTCTTAGCCTCCCAAATACTGGGATTACAGGTGTGGGCCAGCACACCCAGCGCATTCCTCTCCCTCCTCCTCTTCTTCTTCTTCATCATAATTTTTTTTCGTATTTATCTATTTATTTATTTATTATTTTTGTGGTACTGGGGATTGAACCTAGGGGCATTCTAACTCTGAGCTACACACCCAACCCTATTTTATTCTTTTTTAAATTTTTTTTCGTGTGTGTGTGTGTGTGTGTGTGTGTGTGGTACTGGGGATTGAACCCAGGGGCATTCTACCTCCGGGCTACACCCCCAGTCCTATTTTTTATTCTTTATTTTGAAACAGGGTGTCACTAAGTTGCGGAGGACTCACTAAGAGGGTTGTTTCCCTCTTTGTGTTGCGTAATTCTATTAGTTATGACAAATGTCACACACTCACCATTAAGGTATCAGTAGTTTCAGCCTAGAAACCCCCTGTGCTCCACATAGTCATCCCGCCCTCTCTCCCCACTCCGTCCCTGGCAACCCCTCATCCTTTTGCTGTCTCTAGATTTTTGCCTTTTCCAGAATGTCATATGCAGTAGTTGGAATCATATTGTATATTGCCTTTTCAGACTGGCTTCTTTAATTAAACAATATGCAATTAAGTCTCTTCTATGTCTTTTGTGGTTTGATAGCTCAATTTTCATCAAAGAACAATATTCTGTTGTATGAATGTATCACCGTTTATCCATTGACTTTGTGTGTGTGTGTGTGTGTGTGTGTGTGTGTGTGTGTGTGTTACTGGGAATTGAACCTAGGGGCTTTCTACCTCCAAGCCTTACCCCCAATCCTATTTTATTTTGAAACAGGGTCTTGCTAGGTTGTTGAGGGCCTCTCTGAGTTGCTGAGGCTGGCCTTGAATCTGTGATCCTCCTGTATCAGCCCCCCAAGTACTCGGATTACAGGCATTAGCCATTATGCCCAGCTCACATGAATATAACAGCTTTATTCAAAATAGCTCAAAACTGGAAGCAATTAACATGCCCTTTATTTGTTTATTTGTGTGTATGTGTGTGTGTGTGTGCTGGGGATTGAACCTAGGAGCATTCTACCCTTAAGCTACACTCCCAGACCTATTTTTTTTTTTATTTTGAAACAGGTGCTTGCTAGGTTGATGAGAGTCTCACTACTTGCTGAGGCTATTCTCAAACCTGTGATCCCAAGTCCTGGGATTACAGGTGTGCGCCACCTCATCCGGCCTAACATGCCATTTATTTATTTATTTATTTATTTATTTTTGCGGTACCAGGGATTGAACCCAGGAGTGTTCTACCTCCGCGCTACACCCCCGGTCCTATTTTTTTTATACTTTATTTTGAAACCGGGTCTCACGAAGTTGGGGAGGGGCTCACTAGGTAGAGAGAAAGAGAGACTGGGAGAGAGAGAGAGAGAGAAAGAGAGCTGAGGCTGGCCGTGAACCCGGATCCTCCGGTCTCCGCCTCCCAGAGTACTGGAATTACAAGCGTGCGCCACCACGCCTGGCCTAACATGCCCTTTAATAGATGAATGGGCCTCTGCAATTTAGCAAGATCCTGTTTTCATATAAAAACACTAGTGCTTGGTAATTTCAGGTTTTTCATTTTGTGTTTTTGTTTGTTTCTTGGTTGGTTTGTTTGTTTTTGGTACTGGGGATTGAACCCAGGTGTATTCTACCTCTGAGATACATCCCCAGCCCTACTTTTCTTTTTCTTTTCTTTTGTGGTACTGGGGATTGAATCCAGGGGCCTTCTACCTCTGATCTACACATATCCCAGTCCTATTTTCTAATTTTTTATTTTGAAATAGGGTCTCACTAAGTTGTGGAGGACCTCACTAAGTTGCTGAGGCTAGCTGCAAACCTGTGATCCTCCTGTCTCAGCCCCCCAAGTACTGTCTTTTGTTTTGAAACAGGGTCTTGCTGCTAGGTTGCTGATAGTCTCGGCTAAATTGCAGAGACTGGCCTCAAATCTGCAATCCTCCTGTCTCAGCCTCCCAATTACTGGGATTACCAGCATATGGCACCATGCCCAGTTCCAGCTTTTTTTTTTTTTTTTTTTTTTTGCAGCACTAGGGATTGAACCCAGGGGCATTCTACCTCTGAGCTACATCCCCAGCCCTGTTTTTTTATTCTGTATTTTGAAACAGGGTCTCATTAAGTTGCGGAGAACCTCACTAAGTAGCTGAGGCTAACCATGAACACAGATCCTTTTGTCTCAGCCTCCCAAGTACTGGGATTACAAGTGTGCGCCACCACGCCTGGCTCTTAAATATTTTATTTTGAAATAAGGTCTTGCCAGGTTTCTGAGTCTTGCTACATTTCTGAGGTTGGTCTTGAACCTGCAGTCCGCCTGTTTCAGCCTTCAGCCTCATAAGTGCTGGAATTACAGACATGCGCCACCATGCCTGGCTGCTTTTTATTTTTATTTATTTATTACATATTTATTTATTTATTTACTTACTTATTTATTTATTTATTTATTTATTTATTTATTTATTTTTGCGGTACTGGGGATTGAACCCATGAGTATTCTACCTCTGAGTTACACCCTCAGCCCTATTTTTTTAAATTTTTATTTTGAATCAGGATCTTGCTAGGTGGGTGACAGTCTCACTTCTTGCTGAGGCTGTCCTCAAACCTGTGATCCTCCTGTCTCAGCCTCCCAAGTACTGGGATTACAGGCGTGCGCCACCATGCCCGGCTCTGGTTGCTTTTTAAAATTTGATTCAGGGTCTTGCTAAATTTCTCAGGCTGGCCTTGAACGAGTGTTCCTCCTGCCTCAGCCTCATAAGTACTGAGAATACAGGTGTGTGCCACTGTGCCCAGCTGGACTTTAGTCATTCTAATAGGTGTTGAGTTGTACCACATCAACCATTTTTATGAGTGCAGTTCAGTGACACTAAGCACATTTACATTGTTTGCTGTCACCACCATCCATCCCCAGAAACTTCATTTTGCAAAACTAAGACTCTAAAGCCGGGGGTGGTGGCACATGCTTGTAATACCAATACTTGGGAGACTGAGACAGGAGGATCACAGTTTCAAGACCAGCCTCAGCTACTTAGTGAGGTCCTTCACAACTTAGTGAGACCCTGTTTCAAAATAAAGAATAAAAAATAGGGCTGGGGGTGTAGCTTGGAGGTAGAATGCCCCTGGGTTCAATCCCAAGTTATACACACACACACACACACACACACACACACACACACACAAAGCTAAAACTCTATACCTGCTGGGTGGGCGTGGTGGCCCACTCCTGTAATCCCAATACTTGGGAGACTGAAAGAAGAGGATCACAGGTTCGTGGCCAGCCTCAGCAACTTAGTGAGGCCATTTGTAACTTAGTGAGACCCTGTTTCAAAATAAAATAGGGTAGGGGGGTGTAGCTCGGAGGTAGAACACCCCTGAGTTAAATCCCCAGTAAAAAACCAAACCAAACAGAAACAAAAAAAATCTTCTATACCTATTAAACCATAATTCTCCATTCTTCCTGTCCCCAGCTCCTGGCAGCCACGTTTCTACATTTTTCTTTTTTAGGTTTCTGAGAGTCTTGCTACGTTGCTGAGGCTGACCTTGAACCTGTGATCCTCCTGTCTCAGCCTCCCAAGTACAGGGATTACAGGTGTGCGCCAGCGTGCCCGGCGTATTTTAAAGCTCTGTGGACCTGTCGTGCTGTTTCCACAGCGGCTGCACCACTTTACACTCCTTCCCACAGTGCACGAGGGTTCCATTTTTCCACGTCCTCACCAACACTTACTATTATTATTCGGGGAGTCGCCATTCTGATGGTGATGCAGTATTATCTCCTGGTTTGGTCCTTAGGTCGATTTTTATTTTCAGTACTGAGGATGGAACCCAGGGGCATTCTATATCTGAGCTACACCTCCAGTTTTACTGTTTTACTTTATTTTATTTAAAAAAAATTTTTGGTGGTACTAGGGGATTCTACTTCTGAGCTACACCCCCAGCCTTATTTAATTTTTTATTTGGAAACAGGGTCTCACTAAATCGATGCGAGCCTCACTGAGTTGCTGAGACTGGCTTCAAACCTGCGATCCTCCTGTCTCAGCCTCCCAAGTACTGGGATTACATGTGAACACCACCATGCCCTGCAAACCAGGGGCATTCTACCTCCGAAATCTTCCTGTCTCAGCCTCCCAAGTACTGGGATTAGAGTTGTGCACCACAGTGCCCGGCCTTAAGGTGAATTTTAATGATACATGAAAGGCTGGCGATATCAGGCCAGATAGAAGGTATTTCTAAGAAACCAAACTTCCCATTAAAAATATAGAATTTCATCCAGGCATGGTGGAGCACATAGGAGATGAGCCAGTGGCACACCCTTGTAATCCTAGTACTTGGGAGGCTGAGACAGGAGGATCTCAGGTTCAAGGACAGCCTCAGCAGTTTAGTGAGGCTCTCAGCAAACTAGTGAGACCCTGTTTCCAAATAAAAAATAAAGTTGGTCTGGGGGTGTAGCTCGGAGGTAGAATGCCCCTGGTTCAATTCCCAGCACCACAAAACATTAAAAAATATATAGAATTTCAGCATATTCTGCTTTGGGACAAAGCAAATCTACCTGAAAACTTCAGAGGAGAGTTTAATTAATGGGGTCAATAGGGTGATAGTTTCTAATTCTTTTTTTAAAAGAAACTCCTTTATTATCAAAAAATTTAAAAAATTATTAAGGCTGGACATGGTGGCGCACGCTTGTAATCCCAATACTTGGAAGGCTGAGACAGGAGGATTTCAGGTTCTCGGCCAGCCTCAGCAATTTAGTGAGATCCTATTTCCAAAAAAAAAAAAAAAGAATAAAATAGGACTGGGGTGTAGCTCAGAGGTAGAATGCCCCTGGATTCCAGACCCAGTAAAACACACACACACACACACACACACACACACACACACACACTTATGAACCTCACCATTTGTTTAGTGCAATGTTTGCATATGGCTCAATAGTAGGTGTGTATATTGTTGGTTTTACTTGTGTGGTATCAATGTTTCCAAATTCTAGCTCCCATGGTTTGACCTCAGGCACCGATTCCAAGTTCCCCCTGCTGTTAATCAAGGAATCCCGCCCCCCACCGTGGTACTGGGAATCAAATCCAGAGCCTTGTACATGCTATGCAAGTGTTCTACCACTGAGCTACACCCTCGCCCCATCAAAGAATCTTTAGGGGTGGTATTTACTCTGTGTGCGTGTGTGTGTGTGTGTGTGTGTGTGTGTGTGTGACTGGGGATTGTACCCAGGGGCATTCTACCTCTGAGCTATACCCCCAGCCCTATATTTTATTTTCATTTTTGAAACAGGGTCTCCCAAGGTTGATGAGAGTTTTACTACTTGCAGAGGCCGTCCTCGAACCTGCGATCCTCCTGTCCCAGCCTCCCAAGTACTGGGATTATGGGCGTGCACCACCACGTCCAGCTGGTACTTATTCTTTATTTTTTTATGTGCTTTTATTGGTGCTTTATAGTCTCACATCACAATGGAAATCAAATTGACATTAACATACATGCACGCAGCACTTGGTGCCCCCTCCCCTTCCCCCAACACAGAGTACTAAGATTGACATTGGTATATTCTCATATGTAAATATGGCTGATGGTAGAAATTCCCTTAATTAACATCATTCTTCCCCTTCCCCTTCCCCTTCCCCTTCCCTTTCCCTTAGATAAGTTCCCTGACTTCACAGGATTCTCCACTGTTGTCTGGAGGCCCTTTTGTATCCTCATTGCTCCATATTAGAGAAGACATATGACCCTTCTCTTTCTGTGATTGGCTGCTCTCACTTAACACAATGTTCTCCAGGTCCTTCCATTTTCTTGTAAATGATATTATTTTGTTCTTCTTTATTGCTGAGTAGAATTCCATTGTGTGTATGTCCCATAATTTTGTAATCCACTCATCTGTTGATGGACACCTAGGTTGGTTCCATAATTTGGCCACTGTGAATTGTCCTGCTATGAACATGGGTATGCATATATTACTGTAGTTTTCTGGTTTCAGTCCCTTTGGAATGATACCCAGGAGTGGTATAGCCGGATCACATGGTGGATCCATTCCCAGTTTTCTTAGCAGAATCAGATATGCTTCTCTCTCTCTGCTGCTCCAGTCAGCTGGAGTCACCACCAACCCCTCTGCAAAATGACTCATGAGTCCTAGGGCAGCTTCTCTCTCTCTCAGGCCTCAGCCTCTCCTCTTTCTCCTGGCGTCCTGATTCCTACCAGTGCTTCACAGGGTAGAGGGGTGAAACATTCTGCTTTCTCTCTCTGTTTGATTTTTATTTCCTTTTCTTGCCTCATTGCAGTCACTTCCAGTAAGTTCTAGAACTTCCTGTAATGTGCCAGAAAGAGTGGTGAGAGTGGATATCCTTTTTTTCTTTCTGTAGTACTAGGGATTGAACCCAGGGGCATTCTACCTTTGAGCTACACTCCCAGTTCTTATTATTTTTTGTTTTGAAACAGGGTCTTTCTAGGTTGCTGAGAGTCTCACTAAGTTGCTGAGGCTGGCCTCAAACCTGCAATCCTCCTTTCTCTGCCTCCCAAGTACTGAGATTATAGACATGCACCACCATGCCCAGCTTGAGAGTGGATATCCTTATGTCCAATATTAGAGGGAAAGCGTTCAGTGTTTTACTTTGAAGTATTATTAGCTGTAGTTTTTTTTGGTAGATTTTTTAAATCAAGTTGAGAAAATTTCCCTCTATTTTTAATTTGCTGAGAATTTTTTTCCATGAATTGGCGTTGGAGCTTATCAAATGTGTTTTCTGTGTTGACCAGGCCTACTTTCTGAGTCCACGTTTCTGATTCCAGGAAATCCCTCTTTCCACAATGATTGCTGTGTTGGCTTTTTGTTGCTGTGACCGAAACACCTGACACAAACAACTTGAAAGGAGGAAAGATTTATTTTGGCTCACAGTTACAGAGGTTTCAGTCCATGGTGGACCAGGTCCATTGTTCTGGACCTGAGGCAAGGCAGATCAGTGTGGCAGAAGGGCAGAGTGGAGGGAAGCTGCTCGGGTCATGGCAGCCAGGGAGCAGAGACAGACAGCAATGAAGGGGCCAGGGAGAAGATAAAACTTTCCCAGGCACAGCCCTCTGACTAACTCCTCCCAGCGGTCCATTGAGCCGTCAATGGATTAACCTACTGACGAGGCCAGAACCTTCCTGATCTAATCACTTCCCTAAAGCTCCACCCTGAACACATGGGCATTTGGGGGACATACTGGATCCAAACCCTAACAATTGCCAATGTGAAGGAATTTCTACTTTCTAAAGGAAATCACCAGCTCTGCCCCAAAAGGTTTAGCTGGAGACCCTCAAAAGGCCATCACTTCAAAATAGACTCTGAAAAGCAGTATATTTGTCAATGTTGGGTGTATTTGCTGTCAACACTGTACAGAAACACAGCAATTAAGCCAGGTATGGTGGCACATGACTATAATCGCAGTACTTAGGAGGCTTAGACAGGAGGATCTCAGGTTTGAGGACAGCATCAGCAAGTAGTGAGACTCTCATCAACCTAGTGAGACCTTGTTTCAAAATAAAATCGGGCTGGGGGGGTGTAACTAAGAGGTAGAATGCCCCTGGGTTCAATCCCCAGTACCACCATAAATAAATAATAAACAAATAAGAATAAAAAAAAGAAACACATCAATTATTTTTTTTGGCAGTACTGGGGATGGAACCCAGGGGCAATATACCTCTGAGCTATACCTCCAGCTCTATTTTTATTCTTTATTTTGAAACAGCATTTCACTAAGTTGCGGAGGCCTCATTAAGTAGCTGAGGCTGGCCGTGAACCTGTGATCCTCCTGTCTCAGCCTCCCAAGTACTGGGATTACAAGCGTGTGCCACCACGCCTGGCCACATGAATTAATTTCACCAAGTCTTATTCAGTTCTATTTTTTTAATCACTTCAATCCAAAGAACTTGAACTTGGATTTGGAATGTGTGTGTGTGTGTGTGTGTGTGTGTGTGTGTGTGTGTGTGTGTGTTACTGGTGATTGAGGCATTCTCAGAGGCATTCTGCCTCTGAGACACACCCCAGCCCTATTTTTTTTTTTTTTGCGGTAGTGGGGATTGAACCCTGGGGCATTCTACCTCTGAGCTAT
>PVJS01061601.1:0-10946 GCA_004027185.1 Glis glis | reverse complement strand
GCGAACCCGGATCCTCTGGTCTCCGCCTCCCAAAGTACTGGGATTACAAGCGTGCGCCACCACGCCCGGCTCTGATATAGTTTAATATGTTCCTGTATCTTCTATATTTACTGTAATTGATAGTTAGATCTAGACCAGCTCTTAAATATTGATACTCCCTAAGGATTTGTATTTCTCCTATTTCTGCTTATACCTACAAGTTTCCACATCTTTTCTTTCTGAACACTAAAGCCATACCATTAACTATACATTGTTTTTTTCATTGTGGATATCCCTCCGGGACCTCAAATTCAACATGCCATACAACTGATGTCTCATCTCCTCCACGCACACAAAAATTCACTACTTACCTTCCATTCATGCAAGCAAAAACATGTGCATTTACACCACACCTTATCCTACTCATACGTTATATCTAGTCAATAATTCCTTTAGGATTAAACTTCTGTTTTGTCAATGCATCTTCATTCTCTAATACCTGGTCTTTTATAACAATCTAATTGGTTTTCCTATTTTCAGAATCCTCAGGTCTCTCCTTTACATTACTTATACAACTATTTAACTCTGGCCATAGCATGAATACGACCATAGACAAAATGTAAACAAGTGAAAATTGCTATGTTCTGATAAAACTATTTCTAAAAATATTTTGCCTGTGGACCATATTTTGCCAACTCCTGCTCTACATTAATGCATGATATTTTTTAAAAGGCAAATCAGTGTTACTCCCCTACCCAATCTATGAGATCTAATTCTCTATTTCTATTACTTACTGAATAAAGCCAAGGCTTCCTAAGAGAGTAATGAGAGTAATATAAAGTCCTAATAGAGCAGCAGAAGAAAAGATAACTTTCCTTCATATGGGAAAGGTCAGCTACTCTACCTCTAATTTTCTAAATTCTCACCTTTGTCTTTGAACATTTCAATCACTTCTTCGGTAAGAGTCACCACATCTTTGCTGTTCTTGGGATGCTGTAAATTTACCAAAGTCCTGACTTCTTCAGGGAGGATTAGCAGGAATTGTTCTAGCACCAATAGTTCTAGGATCTGTTCCTTTGTATGAATCTCTGGTCTCAGCCACTGAAGACAGAGCTCCCAGAGTTGGCTCAGCGCTTCACCGGGCCCAGACACTTCCAAATACTGGAAATGCCTGAATTTTTGACGAGACGCCTCAGAGTCATATGTCTCCAAGACAGGGAGGGTTTCCTGCTGCCAAGATATATCGGGTCTCAGAATCTCTCTTTGTTCACATAAAGCCAGGTTTTGAGGTGTAACAACAGTCATTAGCTTGTTCAGAGGCTCCATCTTCCTAAATAGAACACTCGCTATAGTTCAAATCTGTCCTACTAGAGGATTTCAGTACTTCTCAGGTTTGGACTGAGCACCTGTTTACTATGTGCAGTATGATCTGAACCAGGCTACATCACAGTAAGGAGAAGAGTTCCAGGAACTTCAGAAACAGCCAATATTCACCTTTTTGAGGGACTAAAAAAAGATACAAATTTGACACACAGATAATAAACATTTGATGTTAAAAGATAAAATAGTATAAATAAATAATATTCTTAAAATTACCTAAGTGAATTATCTAACTAAATTACCTAAAATTACCTAAATAAATAATCTGGATTCTTCTTTCACTTATAAAAAATTTTAAAATAATTGTATTGTAATTATGCAACATAGGAGATTCAAAGTAATACCCATGTTTATAGCAACACAATTCAAAACAGCCAAATTATGGAACCAGCCTCGGTATCCATCAACAGATGAAAGGATAAAGAAAATGTGGTAAATACACACAGTGAGCTTTATTTAGCCATAAAGAAGAATGAAATTGTCACTTGTAGGAAAATAGATGGAACTTGAGAACTTTATGCTAAGTGAGATCAGCCAGTCTCCTAAAGTCAAGGATCGTATGTTTTCTCTTTCATTTTTGTTTTCCTTTCTTAGAATAGGAAAATATCCTTTCTCTCCCCGCAAAATGCCCATCCCCAAAGACAGAGAGAAACAGATACACAGACATCTCAAAACAAGTGATAAAGGAAATGGTCCTTTGATCTTAAGAAAAACCTCATAATTTGATTGCAATTAGATGTATTCTGTATCAGGTAACAAATCATTTCTGTTCAAAAAGTAATCAAAACAAATCTTCAGGCAGGATATTCAGGTTAAGGCTTCAGACTAGATATGCATAAAAATGTCTTCTCAACTTCTCATTAAAAAAACCAATAAAGTTACATGAAACGAGTAAAAAACTGGCAATAACAGTTTGAGGCAATGAGATAATCAAAATATGCTAGAAGTAATATCCATGAACCATTTCATTATTAGGGATAAATCAAAAAGTACATGCGTTCTTAGACCATAATACTTAAGTTTCCATTTGTTAAAACTTAACCATGGGCCAGTCAGCAAGGCCCAGGATGGAGTCTTAGGTGCTACTAAAATTTAGACTTACAAAATTATCATAGGTCATATTTGATTCCAATTTACTCAGAAGGCAAAAGCCACAGTTTAGTAGCAGAGGAGTAAAAGGCATTTTTCTTCAGTGAGAGACCTCACAGCCTACCTCAAGTGCAAAGGCGATGAGACTCACAGGGTGGTGCAGGAAGCTCCCTAACTGGAAGGCCTTCCCACAGTAGCCCCAAGAGCCTGTCAAACTATAGGAGTCACTTCATTCAGGGAAGTCTCCATACAGCTTTCCATTTGATTTATAGTTCTCCTAGTCCATATGCAATCTACCATTCAGGGGTCATTTTTATTATAATGTGTTAAGCCAGTGGTTCCCTGCAAAAGGATATTTTGCCATTAGGGGAAATTTGGCAGTGTCTGAAGACAGTTTTGGTTGTCACAGCTGGAGGTCATTACCAGCAGCTAGCAGGCTAAAGTCAGAAATACTGCTAAACATCCTACAATGCACAAGACAGCCCCCCAGAGCAAAAAATTATCTAGCTCAAAATGTCCCAAATTTTGAGGCTGAGAAACTGCCATATACAACAGAGTACATACTTTGGAATCATACCAAGATGAGTTCAAATTCAAGTTGTACTAGTTACTACAGGTACAAACTTGAACAAGTTATTTTAACTCAGGCTTGAGAGTTCTCAATTGTAAAATGGATAGAACAATAGCTGATTGAATTATAAGGATTAAAAGAACTCTCATCTCACTTCTTGGCACATAGTGACCACTCGATAGATTATCATATGCATGCAAGTATGTCTGAATGTTAGTAGATCTTATACATTGGTTAAAAGTTTGTGTGGCCTTATCTACTGGAAATGTGAACCTGAATACAATATTCAACATTAAGTAAGGACTAGGAAATAGAGCAGAGAAAGAATACTTGGGGGTCTATGAAAAGACAATAGAAGGAAAAAAAAAACAATACTTAAAAGAGCCAGGGCAAGAGAGTATTTGAAAAATGACTTTCTTTTTAAAAAAAAGTTTGGAAATTAGTGCAATCTATAAAGCTAAAGGCAAAGAATATGTACAACAGCACTCTATTCTAGTTGGTAAAGTGATTTCCTATCGGTGTACAATTATTATGATGCTATTATATATGTATACTGAAATTCAACAAATAAATAGAAGGGAGATGGTGGCAGACCAGTTTCTTAATGTTTAAGCAGGATTTTACAGATAACCAAGGAAAAGAGTTGAGAATGATCCATGTGGTAATGGATTAAAGTTGGAGACATAATTATGAACCTGTGTTTAGCGTAATTTAGATGAAGATGGCTACAGAAATATTTTCAGATATGTTTATATACACAGGTTAGTATAAACACATATATATCTTTGCTTTTGCAGCTGAGTAGGCCTAGAAGCTAAGGATACCCCAGTAGCAAAAGAACATCTACCTCCCAAATGTGGAAGGAAATACACCAAGTGATGTGCGCATGTATGTTTGTATCACTATGAACCTCGCTATGATGTATAATTACTATACATTAATAAAAGTATAAAAATAAAAAAGTAAAGGGATGAGCTAAACTGTACTATTAAATTTGTAGATATACAAAACCAGATAGAATGTAGTTTCTATTCAAGCACCTATGGGAATGTTTACAAAAGTTATTATACTACCAAAAAGAGAACCCTCAATAAATAAAAAGTAAACAATAGTAGAGACTACATTTATTACCAAAATGCCAAACCAGAATTAACAATAAACATTGAAAAAAATTTCAATTTGTGTGTGTGTGTGTGTGTGTTATTGGGGATTGAACTAAGGGGCTTTCTACCTCCGAGATACACCCCCAGCCCTTTTTTAGTTTTTTTGCTTTGAAGCAGTCTCACTACATTGCTGAGGCTGTCCTTGAACCTGCAATCCAATCCGACTGTCCCCTCTCGGCCTCCCAAGTACTGGGATTATAGGCGTGCACCACCACACCCCCGCTCAACTTCAACTACTTTGAAATTTAAATTTTTGCTTTTAAGAACGACAGGTAAAAAAAGAATCAAAAGTACAATGGCAAATATCTACAAAGTAAAGATGATAAAATGTTGCACATTAAAATCTGTTAGGAAATGGCAATGCCTTACACACAAGCAAAATGCAATCAATTAAACATTAAACTCAGGCAGTGAAAAGAAGCAACGAAATATACTGGAGAAGATTTATCGGTTAAAGATATAAATTAATGAAGTAGTGTAAATAATTAAGAGCTAGGAGGACAAGACAATATGCTAGCATGTCAGATTTCCAAGGAGGAACAATTTGGAGGAACAGTTGTGAGATCAGAGAGTTCAAGGCACAGGCATAACCAAGTAGTTTAAGTAGTCAGTAAGCGATGAACACTAGAATAAGCAAAGCCAAGAATTAAATTACAGTAATAAATGAAATAATAAATAAACGCCTCCGAGGATGACGGTGAGATTCAGGATGTTTAAAACAATGAGCCAGCCAGTATTTCCCTAAGGGAGGGACCTAAACCGCTAAGGGGATAGGATTCTTAAGGTTAGATTAATATTACCAGGTGACACAAGTTCCATGGATTTTATGGCCTCGAGGAACTTGAACAGCCGCTACTCACGGGACAAGAGTAGTATCTGTCAGCGAAGAGGGTTGCTTTTAATCAAACAGGTTATAGGTAACGCAGTAACTTTAGATTAAGAAGAGCCTCGGGAGGTAAAGCACAGAAAGCGGTTCGCAAATGAGTGTCTCAAGTACGTGAGAGACCTGGAAGTCCTGATGTTTTACAGGGGTGGTTGGCGTGACTGGGAAAAATAGGCAAGACGGAAATTAATTAAAAAAAAAAACAACTCCATTTTCGTTGCTAGTTGACCGATGCAGTCACACCTGGCCTTTCCCTGAGGCGTCAATACGGGCCATTCCAGAACCAGCCGATCCTGGTTTGGCAGAATTGGATCTAGAGCCCAGCCGTTCGGGCTCCCTCGGGGCCGCAGCCCGCGCCTCCATCCCTCGGCGTCCGCACCGCGCCCAGGAGAACCACGCCCCGCGGACGGCCCGGGCGCGGTCCCCCTCCCGCCAGCGCCCGGGATACCTGCTAGCACCGCTCCGGTCCGTCCCGTTTAGTCACACCTTGTGCCGGATCTCGACGCGCCGACGAAGCGCCATCGCGGCTGGCGCAGGCCGCGGGGCTGGTAATCGCGGGAATTAAGAGCCGCGGGCCTCCCGCGGTCCTAACGCGCACTGCGCCCCTAATGACCAGGGCGCGCTCCCGACGCACCCTCGCGCACGCGCGCCAGCCCTGGAAGTAACCCCAGAAGCCCCAGCGGCCAGGACCCAGAAGCCCCTGCGGCCCCAGAAGCCCCTGCGGCCACGCCCTCCCAAGCCCCGCCCACTCCGTCGACGTGCGACCCTGGAGGGCCTGGGGGTTCTTGCGCTTCTTCACCATTCGCTGTTCATGTGGGTTGGAGAAAAGTGTCAAACTTCTAGCGACTCTCTTCCCCCTCAACCCCCATTTACCTGGAACCAAACACCAGTGACATAATTTCCACAAGATGTCTGTATATTGAATGGTCTCATTGATTTATTGATACACCGACTCATTCATTCAGTTTTGCATCCAGGTAAAAGATAGTGCGCAGCTGAGTTTTAGTTTTGGCTTGCTGGATGCGAGATACTTTGTGAAATCCATGAAGTGTTGTCAATTAGGCATTTGGATTTGGTTGCTTAGAGATGTCTAGGGCAAGACATGTAAAATTTGTGTCAATTCTGAGTAGATGGTAGTTAATGCTCTGAGTGTAAATGAGGTTAGAGAGAGAGAAAGGGACAGATGGAGGAGAAGGGTTTAGACTGGAACACCAATACCATTGGTTGGGACTGGAAGATGTGCCTGCAAAGGAAAGAGAAGGAGGATCAGCCCGAGATCAGATGAGGAAATTTGGTCGATGTGGAGACACAAAGGGAAGGAAAGTGTGTGTCAAAAGGAGGGAATGCTCAGTAATATTAAATACATCATAGCATGATTAGTGCTTGAGTAGACCTGTTGTACACAGTGCTGTAAGAGCAGAGAGAAAACTCAAACTAGTAATTTAGGGAAAGCTTTCCATAGAGCTTTAAATCTAGGCCACCTCTCTCCTTTTTGCCAGCCTACTTTGAACTAAGTACTATCATAAATAAATTTAGATGTTATATCATTTAAACATCATCACAACACTTAAGGTACAAATTATCATTCCCAAATTTACTGAAACTAAAAGATAGTAAAGTAGGAGTTCAAGTTCAGATCGTTTCATACTTGTCTCACTGCTACTCACTCCATGCTTCAAGATGTAGACAACCATTGGGAAAATACACAGAATTATGGGATATTTTCTAAACTTAGGGGTATGTTGTGTGACATGAATCATTTGTGAGGGGTTTGACCTTTACAAAAGTCATATTTAACTAGCTAGACAAAATGTTTTAACATGCAAGTGTTGCCAGTAAACAGGCTTAAGCATCTTATACAACAAATTAAGAGGCAGGAGAAATGAAAAGGCACAAAGTAGGCAGGAGAATGACCAGCCTTCCTCCCTTCCTCCCTTTCTCTCTCTCCCTCTCTCTCCCTTCCTCCCTCTCTCCCTCTCTCTCTCCCTTTTGAGTCCACAACATATTTCTTATGACAGGCTGACTACAAAATTTAGAAAATACAGAAAAATAGAACAAAGTAAAACAAGCCCATTTTCTGAAGAACAAAGGACAATTATTACCTTTTTGTATATTAAATTCATTAATTATTTTCTATGCAAAGTATTTATTTTTATTGGTGCATTATAATTCTACATCACAGCGAGGTTCAGAGTGATAGAAATACATGCAGAAAGCATGTGTTTCCCTCCATGTGTCTCCCTACTTCCTCCTCCTCCCCATAGATAATATTTACATTGATATAGATAGCTTCATATATGAACAAAGGATTATTTGAGTTGTTTCCATCAATAACTCTCCCCCTTCCCCTTCCCAAACCAGAGTTCCCTCATTTATCTGAAGTCCTCTTTGTTTCCTGGCCCCTCTATAGCTTCCACATATGAATGAAACCATATGACCCTTCACTTTCTGTGACTGGCTAATCCCACTTAATATTCTGGAGTTCCATCCATTTTCCTGTAAAAGACATAATTGTGTTCTTTTTATGGCTGAGTAAAATTTCATTGTGTGTTTGTACCATAATTTTGTAATCCATTCATCTGTTGACAAACACCTAGACTGGTTTCATAGTTTGACAATTGTGAATTGTGTTGCTATCAACATGGAAATGCATGTATCCCTATAGTAGTCTGATTTTAATTCCTTTGGGAAGATCCCCAAGAATCATATGGCTGGGTCATATGGTGGCTCCATTCTCAGTCTTTTATGGAACCTCCATATGGATCTCCATAATGGCTGTACTAATTTGCAATCCCATCAAAAGTGTACAAGAGTTGCTATTTCCCCACATCCTCACCAACATTTATTATTGTTTGTATTCTTGATGATTACCATTCTAACTGGAGTTAGATGAAATCTCAGTGTCATTTTGATTGGTATTTCCCTGATTGATAATGATGTTGAACATTTTTCATATATTTATTGGACATTTGTATTTCTTCATTTGAGAAGTGTCTGTTCAGATCCATTGCCCAATTTTTTGTGTGTGTGGTACTGGGGATTGAAACCAGAGGCATTCTACCTTTGAGCTACACCCCCAGCCTGATTTTATTTATTTGGAACAGGGTCTTGCTTGCTAGGTTGATGCGAGTCTCACTACTTGTTGAAGCTGTCCTTGAACCTGTGATCCTCCTGTCTCAGCCTCCCAAGTATAGGGATTACAGGTGTGTACCATCACGCCCAGCATTGCCCAATTTTTTATTTATTTTTTGTTTTTTTAGTGTTAATATTTTTAAGTTCTTTATATAAGCTAGATATTAATCCTCTATCAGAGGAGTAGCTGTTGAAGATTTTCTCTCATTCTGTAGGCTCTCTCTTTAGGATCTTGATGGTTTCCTTTGCTGCACAGAAGCTTTTTAACTTGATGCCATCCCATTTATTGATTTTTGTTTTTATTTTATGAGCTTTGAGGGGTCTTATTGAGGAAGTCTCTACCAGTATCTACGTGTTGGAGTGTTAGTTCTATGCCCTCTTCTAGTAGTTGCAACTCTCTGGTTTAATTTCTAGGTATTTTTTTTTATCCATCTTGAGTTGACTCTTGTGCAGGGTGAGGGGTTGGGGGTTAATTCCATCTTTCTACATAAGGTAACCAGTTTTCCCAGCACCATTTGTTGAAAAGGCTATCTTTTCTCTAGCATGTGTTTTTGGCCCCTTTGTCAAAGAGCAAGTGGCTAGAGGTGTGATGGTTTGTTTCTGTATCATCTCCTATCTCTTATAAGTATCAAGTTTCTGACCAGATGTTTTTAAAAGTTCACTGGAAGCTGGGGGGGGGGTGCATGCTTGTAATCCCAGTACTTGGGAGGCTGAGACAGGAGGATCCAGGTTCACGGCCAGCCTCAGCTACAGCTACTTAGTGAAGCCCTCCGTAATTTAGCGAGACCCTGTTTCAAAATAAAGAATAAAAAATAGGGCTGGGGGTGTAGCCTGGAGGTAGAATGCTCCTAGGTTCAATCTATGGTACCGCAAAAAAAAAAAAAAAGAAAGTTCACTGGAGATTTGACACTGCTCTCTAAGTGAAAAAGGATTTTCAGGTTGCAGTCACCTCACTGACAGTTTAGCTATTTTTAATGGCACACCTTTATAAATTTCTCTGAATATGTGATTCATTGTAAAGGCAGAGGGGCCTGAAGATGTGGGACTATAACTTTAAGATACATCGAATCGTTTGCTACAAACTCTGTTCTCTTCTATCATCATGAAATCTGTGTCTTCTAGATTGGAACCTGTCTGTATTTTAAAGATGCAAAGAAAGCCTGACCTAAGCCAACAGTTTTTTAGACCACTTATCTATTCATTCAGCAAATTTATATTGAGAACTTAATATGTGACAGATATCATGCTAGGTATCTGTCTTTTGATCCAACAGAAGCATACCGTCTTATGACTCAACAGAAGCATACCCTGTGCTAAGTTATTGTATTTCTTCACTCAAAGTTTTGTGTTCTACACATCCTAAAAATATTATGTTGGATAGATTGTTAGCTGCACTCTTCAATCTGGAATTTGTAGGTAGTCAAGACATTTGTGATGGGGATTTGGTTTCATAGGTTGTATGTCATGGAGATTTGTCAGTTTTCGGCTTCTGATCATCTGAATACCTTTTCTGCATTAATAAACTTTTATGAGTCTGGGAGGAAGTGGGACCCTGTCCCCCTTCATAGAGGCTGAATATATCCCAAATTCACTTTTCTGGGGTCTCTGTTGCAGCTAGAGCACAGCATATCAATCAGTTAGATATATCCACTCCAGACTTTAAGATTTAATAACATAAAAAAGCAAGAATGTAAGACAGTTTCCTCTTCTTTTTAAGATAGTCTTTATTTGTCAGAGAACTTTTAGACTTACAAAAAATTGAGAAGATAGTACAGAGAGTTTCCATATATCCTGCAACTGGTCATCTTACATTATTATGGTACATTTACTACAATTAACAACTTTGATAATCCTTTTATTACCTAAAGTCCATACATGCTTTATTCAGATTTTTAAGTTTATTTATTTGCTTTCCCCCCCTTTTGTCCTTGTTTTGCTCCAGGGTACCATCTAGGATATTAAATTACATTTAGTCGTCATATTTTTTAGACTCCTCTTGGCTGTAATAGTTTCTTAGACTTTCCTTGCTTTTTTATTTTTGTCCATTTATTGGTTCATTGTAATTATACATTTTGATATATGTCAGGGTATCAACATCATACATGCACACATTGCTCATTCAGCCCTCCCTCCAATCCCACCCTATTCCCTTCCCCTTCCCTCCCTTTCATGCTCCGGATAGTGATTGAGTCTTATAAGTTTGTGTGTGTACATCATGTGCTATAGTGTGTTTCCCTCCACCCCCTCCCAACTCCCTCATTTAGGTCACCTTCTTTGTCCCTCTAAAGATTTCTTCTTCTTCCCTTCTAAGTCCCTTCTAAGTCCCATTCTATCTACTCCCACAGATTAGGGGGGGCATCCGATATTTTGCTCTTAGTGACTTACTAATATCACTTAGCATAATGTTCTCTAGTTCTCTCCATTTCCCTGCAAATGATGTGATTTTGTTCTTCTTTGTGGCTGCGTAAAATTCTGTTGTGTACATATCCCATAGTTTTGTGATCCATTTATCTGTTGATGGACACCTTGGCTGGTTCCAAAGTTTGGCAATTGTGAATTGTGCAGCTATAAACATAGATACACATGCATTAGTCTGGTAGTTGGGTTTCAGTTCTTTGGGGTAGATGCCTAGAAGTGGTATTGCTGGGTCATACGGTAGGTTTATTCCCATTCTTCTGAGGATCCTCCACACTGTTTTCCAAAGTGGTTGCACTAATTTGCAATTCCACCAACAGTGTAGTAGAGTTCC